>LR754296.1:0-55503 GCA_902729485.2 Mus minutoides
TGTGCTGTTGTATCTAGGACTTGATGGGGTGGGTGAGTTTGGATCTGGTGATGCCAAGTACCCTTGGATTCTGTTGCTTCTGTTCTTATGCTTACCTCCTGCCATCTCTAACCAAGGAGACCTGGTGTTGGTGCAGGCCAGAAGGGAGAGTCTGAAATGGTCTGGGCCTTTATCTCTGTCCTGGCTGGTGACTCAGGTCCCACGGGATTGGGCAGGAACAGATGCTGCGTTCAGCTGCTCACCTGTGGTCCCAAGACAGCCTGGGGGGTCCCGCGGAGAGTGCGCAGAGCCCGCGCCGGAGCCCTGGGCTGGTGTGGGCGCACAGGACCAGACCGGAAGGGGAAGGGCAGAACTCAGACTTCTTAAGAGCAGTCATTTAATCTGTTTTGTTCGGTGCAATATTCCCACTGTCTGAAATAGTGTCTATAGTCCTATAATCAATAAAAATTTGTTAGATGTATGATTTGGGGGCATAGTACTACAAGTGTTCTCTTAAACTGAAGTGCTATGTAATGACTGTGACTTCTCTTCTGCCTGAATGTGCACTTTCCATACCTTAGTTTTATTTTCCTGCCCTAAGCATTTTCCTGCCTAAGAGAAATTAGAGATTATTATAGATTGAATGAAAAAAAAAACAAGGTAATGTTCCATTGAAAGTAATGTCCATTGACAGTAATATATTATAAATTATAGATATGATTATTATTGAATAACGGATATACAAAATTATAGATATTATAAGTAAATTATATATATATATATATATATATATATATATATATATATATATATATATATAAGCTGGCAAATCAACTTTCTAGGGCATAAGAGTATTCTTCAAGTCTATTTTCTTTTTTGGCACCTCAGTATATGGTCTAGGTCAACTCCTGACCTTGGCTACAAGTAGTTTCTATAGTACAAAAGGCCAGTGCTGTGAGGCACAGTGAGGGGAAAAGGTTCAGCCATCATTGGATCTTGTATATTGTGGAAAGGAATGAGATAAGACATCAAAGAGAAGAGAAGGCTGAGAAGAACACTAACAAGATGGGGTTTTATCCTTTTATTTTAGTGGGATATGAGATTAATCTTGCTAACAAATAGCTTCCTACCACCCTTGGGCTTAATCATGAAGAAAGTCTGTAATGTGATAAAGAACAGCCCAATATTTAGAATAACTGATTGATCCATGGGTGTTCCTAGATAGGCATAGGTGTTGAGTTGATACATAATCCTGGTACATTCATTTTTCACAGCAAAGCACCCAGCATGTCTACTGAAGTGGAGTGTTTGGAAAGGTAAAAGGTCAGAAATGAGCAGATGCTTATAGAAAAACCATCATTCTTACATTGAACAGTGAGATAAGGGGTCACTTGTCTTAGGTTAAGTTCTGGGGATGGAGGGGAGTAGTGTTTGTTATAGAAGATAGCAGGTGTATCCTGACTTAATACCTTCATAGTGACAAGCCTTATCCCTCTCTCCCATATCCCTATATGCCAAAAATGAAACTCACCTTCTTCTAGAGAGAGACTGAACATTACCTGAAGGGGTCATTTGCAACTGTTAAAATTGGACCACAGATATATCTGACCAGATATTAAGTTCATTTATTCCACTCAATAAGTAGAAGTTCAGGAGAAAGATCAAATTAATTATAGACAAAAATAAAATCTCATATTTTACTCTTTTGCATATCTGTGCTAAGTTGGAAGTTAAATTTGCAATTTGATTATGCAATTTTGGAGAAGAGTAGATTCTCACACAAGAAATCACATATACCACAAACAAGAAGTCAGAAGATTGACAAGAATCTTCACTTAGTTTCCCTTCATTTTATAGTCAATATCTGAAGCTTTCTTCCTCAGTTTAGGCTGGGCAAAATCTCTCCTCAGCAATCAGTTTTATTCCTTCCTTCTCAAGATACTGCATGATTCTCCAAGCATAAGTGACAGAAATACAAAGACAACATTTATTATAATTTAATTTAAAAAGCAGGCACATGGGTTCATAATGCCAAAACCTTATGCAGTGTGTATGATCTTTGCCAGGCCTTTTTTCTATTTTACCAAAGAAGAAAACTTTAGCTTAGTCAGTGGTCCCCACCCCAGTGCTTCCTGTGTCCAACCTAATGCACCTGTTTCACTGGAAAAGAAAGCAAACTGTGGACATTCATAAATTATATGAGATTTTGTCAGCACTCTCATGATTAATATAGAATGTTTTTTTTTTCTTTTTTGGTTTTTCGAGACAGGGTTTCTCTGTATAGCCCTGGCTGTCCTGGAACTCACTTTTGTAGACCAGGCTGGCCTCAAACTCAGAAATCCACCTGCCTCTGTCTCCCGAGTGCTACAAGGTCAGCTGTGAAGATTCTTAAACTCACTAAAACAACATCAATGTAGACCTAGGTTCTAACTAGGCTACTCAGTAGGGAGATACGGTGCTGTGCATGTTTATGTCAATAACTTAAATAGTTATCATAGTGATTAAGATCTCAGACTATGGAGTCAGACTACCTAAATTCTGATAAATCTTCTGATGAACTAGGAAAATATTTCCACAATATGTTATATGGAAAGATAATTGTGTCAGAATTAATACACATAAGTACTTAGTACATTGGTTCACATAGAGAATAAAAAGATGGATGGATAGACAGACAGACAGACAGACAGACAGACAGACAGATATCAAACAGTACTTTTGCATTGAATATATGCCCATCTGCTACCTCAAAACATGAAGTAAAAATAGCTTGAGTGTAAGGGCAGTTAACACAAATTTGCAGTACTAACAATATCTGGCAGGTCTCATTGGTCTGTCCATCTGTTTTCTACCATCTATAACATGCACTATTCCTACTTATGCAGTCATTGGAACTCATGTATGTACATCTGAAACTCTGATGGTGTCCATTATTGGTTGTATCCATGGCTTCATGAGAAATATGTGGTATGGTATGGTTAAAAAAAACAAACAGTTGATAGAATTCTAAACCTGACTTGGACTCACATTAGCAGATGATCTTCTATAATTTTAACCAAAATTCAGTGACATTTGTGAGGGGACTGGCGAGAAAAACCTCATGAGAAAAATGTTGCTCTTTGCCATTTAAAAATACCAAAATGAGCACATTACCTAAGCATTTACATTGGACTTGAACTATTCCTCAGAATGGATAATATGTGGCAGGAATTACAAATGAGGATATTACAAAATGTTGTATTCTGAGTCAGCTGTTACTGAGCATGACTGAGCAACCTGAGTAACTGACAGTATCGAGAAGACAAAGCCCTGCCATCCAACTCATGGTGGATCTGATGGATGAGTATGGAAGGAAGGGTCATCCTAGCTGATTCTGAGCTAA
The DNA here is from genome assembly GCA_902729485.2 of Mus minutoides. NCBI lineage: Eukaryota > Metazoa > Chordata > Mammalia > Rodentia > Muridae > Mus > Mus minutoides. Next base: position 3,362 of record LR754296.1, read on the forward strand.
GTTATGAAAGGAGGTGTGGGACTGTGAGAGGCAGTCTATTTTGGTTGAATAGAGCTTGCTGCCATGACCCAATAGAGAAATCTACAAGGGATGGAAAGGCAAGCCACATTCCCAGAGTCAGGTGCCTGTCCATAATTTTGTGACTATCAGTCATGCAATGTCCCAAGCTTCTGACATTCTGGCTAGACTCCACCCTCACAGTTACCTGACTATAGCCAGGTATGCTCCTCCCCACAGTTACCTGGCAACAGTAAGATAGCCCAGCCTGCAGCATGCCTCCCTCGACCAGCAAGAAAGACACGCCACCACTGGGATCTTCTCAGTCAGCTTTATTCTGGAGCGCCTTTATTGTAGATTCCTTGGACCCAGGACAGCAGCAGAGCTGCTGCTTTTATACTCTCCCAGGGAGGGGGGAAGGGTGTCGTAGTGGATGCGGATTGGTGCCACAAGCCACACCTCTTTAGCATATTGCCCATTCGGGAGGGACTATTGCTTGAGGAGGGCCTAAAGAGAGAGCCCAGGTTTTCCTGAGCAACTGCCATTCCTGAGCAACTGCCATTCCTGAGCAACTGCCGCTCCCTACACCAGCCCACTATAAGAGGGGCTGCTTGGCCCCTCCTCAATCTCTTTAGCCTTCACCTTTCTTACTCTCTAGCCCTCCTTCTCTCTCTTTCCCTCCCCCTCCCTCCACGTGGCCATCGCAGGTCTCTCTTTCTACCTTCTCTCCTTTCTCCCTGCCTTTCTACAATAAAGCTCTAAAACCAGAGATTGTCTCTGATCATGAAGGCCCACCGTGCTTGAATGATGGGATAGGCTTTCTCCTAATGAACCACTTCTAACCTCCTGCCAGAAGGCCACCCTGTGCTCCAGCCATGGTCCTGACCAAGGACTCTTGCCTATGTGGGAACCATCCAGGCTCTTTCCCCCCACCCCCCACCCCCACCCCCGCCCTCTCTTCCCTTCATCCCTAGGCCAAGTGCTGCCCCTGGGCCACTATTCTGTTCTCAGATCCTCCACCTTATCCAGTGTGGATGCCAGAGGCTGAGAACCTGGTACCTGGGGCTGCCCCTTGTCCACCACCTGCCATGTGGGGTCAGTTGCTTAACACAGCCAGACACCCACCTAGGGCCTCGTAGAAAGTGTGCGCAGTGTTTCCGCATCTGCCACCCAGAGCACTGGAACACTGGTGAGACATGGGTTCTCTCTCACTCCCCTTTTCCCCCCACACCCACAGCCATACAAGGAGGAGAAATGTAGAAGATGATAAGTTGTATTCTTCACAAGACTTTCCCACTGAAATGTCTAAAGTTCTGGTGGGAACTTAAGAAGGAAGGGGACTAGCAGACTCGTCTTCATGCTGAGCTTCAGTCCCTAGTTCACAGAAAAGGTAAGTGATTTGCTGATTTTCCACAAATTAGCTCTTGCAAGCCTGAAAATCTCTAAAATTAGAGGCTTCAGTACCTCTCTAATTTCTCCCTGGATACTTCCAGGATACAGAGGAGGCAGATCTTCATATAGGAGTTAACCGGTTATCTTCTACAGAAATAAAAAGGAGACCCCTTATCTCTTCAGGGCTGCTGTATGACACTACTAACTAGTACTATAAAACAACACAAATTTATTCTCACACAGCCTTGAAGACTAAAAATATGAGACAAGGGTGTCTCCAGGTCATGATCTTCCTAAACATTCCTAAGGCTCCTAGGGCCTCCAGGTATCTCTTAGCCTGTAAAAAGCATTACTCATTTCTGTTTTTCAGTTTCCTGTAGTTTTCTTCCCTTTATCTCTTTATGTATTCTTTTATTTCTGTAAGGGCACAAGTCATTGGACTTGGAGACTACCCAAAATTTAGTATGATTTCATCTTGAGAGTCCTAATTAATTCACATTCAAAAACTCTATTTTCAAATTAGGTCACATGAATATTTGTGCAATACTATTTAATTCAGTTTAGTAGTCATGAGCAAACATGTAAGGACTAAATGCCAAATTCAGAAGTACCAGTTCAGCTTCTATCTCTACCTCAGATGCCAGGCATAACCAGTATAAACTCTGGGTGCCCACCGTAGACCCTTCGCCCACATTGTATTTCTGCTAGCCTTGGTGCTTTCAGTGGATCAGGCAGAGCATTGCAAAGGTCACACTTTTGAAGGGAGAATAAAATTTATTTTGAATGCATGCTCCATTGAGCAAGGATCTGAGGAGACAGCCCACGCTTCCCACTTCCCAGAGGGTTGGCCTTGACTGTGGTAAAACACTCAGAGGAAACTGCAGAACTACAGAACCATGACCTCCCATTAGATGCGCTGGTGGAAAACATGACACAGAGAGATAAGGAGCAGGGAGACCACAGGGGAGCCTGCCTCTGGAGCAGCAGCTCAACCTCACAGCTGCTCAAATGATACAGACTGCAGGCCCAAGGAAATACATTTTTCATACCGGTGACCAAGTGATTGCAGTGACCCAGAAGCAGGTAGCCATGCAGTTCAAGAACTATCTCTAGAGGGAGGACAGTCTCAGAAAGCCTGGCAACCACCGTTTCTCCAGTTGTTTAAAACAGGACACTTGACACTAAGGCTGTGATTTGATATTGGGGAGAGTGTGAAGCATTGTGCATTGCCCTGTTAACTTTTCCCTGGGAAATACAACAAACATTTGTTTATCCCAGATAAAGCATCAATGACAGACCACAGTATGATTCCACCAAAGCCCAGCTTGACAAAACAATGAATTTATCAGGGTTTTTTACAGAGCACAGATTAGGAGTTGTTTACAGGTATATAGGCAACCCCTAAACAGATGCATTGCTGAAACCCTACCCCCAAATAATGGCCTCATGAAAGTTTCATCATGAAGTCCCACTTCCAGCTGACTTTCTATTTTCTGTCTACCCCAGCATATCCCAAGATCACTTGAAGCTAGGGTGGTGAGCAGAAAGGAGAAGGAGTTGGAATCTCAGGTGAAGATCTCATGACGTTCTGTCTTAGTTAGGGTTTCACTGTTGTGAGGAGAGTCATAACCAAGGCAATTCCTATAAAGAAAAACATTTCATTGACACTGGCTTAAAGTTTCAGAGGTTTAGTTCATTATCATCATGATGGGAAACATGACAGCATCCAGGAACACATGATGCTGAAGAAGGAATGAGAGTTCTACCTCTTGAGTTCTACCTCAGGCAGAAGATGATTGTGTTCCTCCACATTAGGCAGAGCTTGAGCATAGGATACCTCAAAGCCTCCTTCCCCATGATACATAGCCTCCGAGAAGGCCATACCTCTCCAATAAAGCCACACCTCCTAATAGTGCCACTCCCTATGGGCCAAGCATTGAAACATATGAGTCTATGGAGGCCAAACCTATTCAAACCACCATATTTCCTTTTCCCCTCTACTACTCCTTCATCATTACCATAGACTTGGATATCACTGTATTGTTCTTATTAGTAGCCATGGCTACAATCTCAAATTAATTCCCACTCTAAAATGGCATAATGTTTTACCCAGAAGAGGAAAAAACTGCCTCACAAGTGTCTTCCCCAGGCATTTTTGTCATCAAAGATCTTGTATTAGCTACTTTTGCATCACTGTGACCATAATACCTAGAAGAAATGATGTAAAGGAAGAAAGGATTAATTTGGCTCATGTTTCAGAAGATTGCATCCATGACAGGTGGAGAAAGAGTCCACCTCAGTTTTTGATGGAAAGAGGATGATGAACATTGATTGTTCATATGAGTATGGGCAAAAACGAGAGTGGCAGAACCTAGAAACCACTATAGATTTCAAAGGCTCTATGACCTAAATTCACTGACCCGGTCTTATTAGATTAGAGATTCTCTAGCTGTCACATTATTTCTCCTCCAAATCAGGCCACACCCCTTGTAGGCCACCCTTCTCCAAGCAGTAAATAATCAGCTGCTGAGGTCTTGCAGTTTCTCTCCCCCTTGCAGTTACAAGTCCAGTTTTTCCTGATATCCAGGCCGAAGACAAACATGAATTATAATTTGGTTCCTACATACCTAATGACTCCTGGTTTTTACATTAGGTCACATCATATGGTACTTTCTCCAATCCTCTGGAAACCTATGAAAGCAAGGAATTTCCTTCATTTTTTTGAATCGAAGACCCTATCTCTTCTTCAAGAACCCTGTCTGCACTACTGTCTGGGGAACAGGAATTCAAAGTCTGAGACTACAGGGCTATCTTAGATTTTCTGTTTGCTTCAATGAAATGTCATGACCAAAAGCAAATTGGGGAGGAAGGGATTTATTTGGCTTATACTTCCACATAATAGTTCATTACTGATGTAAGCCAGAAAGGAACTCAAACAAGAGCAGATATATAGGCCAGGTAGGGGTGCTGCTTACATACTTGTTCAACATTTGTGGATTGCTCAGCATGCTTCCATATAGAACCCAGGACCATCAGGCCAGAGATGTCACCACCCACAATGGACTGGCCTGTTCCCCACTAATTACTAATAAAGAAAATGCCCTACAGCTGGAGCTCATGGAGGCATTTTCTCAATTAAAGTTCCTTCCTTTAAGACAACTCTAGGTTGGGGAGGTCAACCTATTGTAGAACTGCAGTACTGGGTTTTTATCTGGTAGGAATTACTAGCACATTGCTCAATCCCATGTGTTTCATCAGTGTTCTAAGGCAACAGTTCCTTTACTATGTAATCTCAGTGAGAAAAAGTGCCAATCCCAAACATAACAAAGCCATTTATCACACACACAACTTATTTGTGTGTGAAATAAGCCAAATTTAATTATATTTTGAAATACTAAGAAAAGCAAAACAAAAATAATATAATCCTTGCCAACTATAGTAAGCAAGAGAGAAACATGAAATATTCACCCTCTAGTCCTTTACAGAAAGTATAATATAGGGAAAAGAAATATCACAGCTCAGTCACAGATCAAGCATCTATGCCTGAATTCTCTGCCACTTCTCAGATAGTGGCCAAGGGCTTCAATCTCTTTCTCTATCAAACAGAGGCTGCAAGGGCTAGGTAATGGCTCAGTTGAAAAGAGTACTTGCTGTGTAAGCTTGAGGAAGCAAATTTAAATCTCCAGTTCCCACATAAAAATCCATTTGTGGTTGTGGGTGCCTGTAAAGGCAAAAAAGGGCAGATCCCAAGAGCTCACTAGCCAACCAGACTAGTCAAAACACAAACTGCCAGTTCATAAAGAAACCCTGCCTCAAAGGCATTAACATAGAAAGCAAATAGAGGAAGATCCCTGAAGTCTTGTTCTGGCCTCCTCATGTGAACACAAAGGTGAATGTACATGATTCATTGTGAGTTGTGAGAATCACACAACAATCATACTTTTAAGAAGCTTAACAGTCAAAGGCATGGCAGAAAGAATACTCAATAAATTACAACGCTATTTAAAATCTATTTCATGAAGAACCTTAGGATAAGAAAATCTAAGCATCTAGAAACACTGTACCATCCTGGGTGTTCTACAAGTAAGAAATGAATTTAAAAACAGGATCCATTTTTAAATTATATCTTCCTATTGTATTGTTTATCACTATTTTAATTTAATAGCTGCATAATTAATTCCTAACACCTCCAACTTAATACAAAGACCTGAATGTGTGGGGTAGTCTGTCTCTTCCTGCATTGTGTTCTAAGGGTCTAGCAGGAATCAAGCCAGCAGGATTATTTGTGCAGAAAAATGGACAAGAATACCAAGGTTTCTGGAAAGACAATGATGGATATGATGCCACACAGGGACCAGACTAAGGAGGAAGTGAGCGGGAAGTTTGCTTGGTAACTTTGAAGAGCAATGTAGCACAAAAAGCAGCAAGTTCAAATACTATTTATTGGGGACTTTATTTTAAAGTTAAGCACATGTTTACAATGATGTGATGTTAGAACTAAGGCAAGAGAAGGACACTCACATCCTCAATCACGCATCCCTCCAGAAAAACAAAATGGAGTCTCTGAAATTTGTCAAGCCAGTGTGCCTTCCTGGAACATACCTATCTCTGCAAACACAAAGTGCTTCATTTCTTTAGTTCTAAAATGAGGCAGAGACTTCCTTGCCAAGGTTTGATAGATAAACTAAAATACTCACATAAAGTTTGAGGTACATAGTAAGCATTCAATAAGTGGTACTGCCCTTACTATAATAGTGATTATTCATGCATTTCAATGTGATTATGCACAAATCAGTCAATTACTAAAGAGGCATTTTTGTGTTTCCCCTGAAAGGATCTTATCCTGAAGCTTCACTGTGAAAGGCATAAAGTTGACTTGTGGAACAGTGACCTCTACACACACACACACACACACACACACACACACACACACACACATCTGTTAAGTGTTAAGCACAGTTCCTTTACAGTGCCAGCTTTGATGACTCATACTAATCTCATACCAGGGACAAAACTGTATTCTGGTTGCAGGCTCCAGAGGATTTCTGGGATAACTACCAGGAGAAAAGTCCTTTAACATCTCAGGCTGCCCAAGTCAGGCCATTACCTGTCTGTGTATTATAAAATTTTGTCCCTTTGGAGCATATTATCCATCACTGTCTTTCCAGACCCATCAGTATTCTTGGTCAAATAAATTCAAATTTTTTCACAAATACACCTCAGAACACAATGCAAAAATAGACAGACTGCCTTTCATGCTCAGACTGTTGTATTCATCTGTAGATATCAGGAGTTAAAGAATTAATTATCCAATTATTTATTCAATTATGATAGTAATAAATGCTACAATTGGGGTATACAATAAAAGATTCCTGACTTCACTGCTTACCAGTTTACATGACCCTGACCTTGTTAATTTGCTTGAGCTTTCGTTTCTTTATCTGTAGAATGGGTTAATACTCACCATGCAAGATTATTGAGAAGAGGAAATGAAATGATGCATGCATCCTACAGTGTTAAGTAACTGGTGTGCACTAGAGGTTAACAGAGGGCAATCATGTCATCTTCATGCATTTGCAAACCTCCCATGCTATTGAGTACTGAGACATAAGAGGTAAGAATTCAGACAAGAGGTCATGGGAATTTGCAAAATCTTTGGTAATAAACAGCAAATCTTGGCCTTCCGTGCAGAAAGAATGAGAAAGCATAAGCAACTTATACAGGAAGTGGTCCAGGATATTTCAGAGATATTTGAGATTCCCCTCTTCTCTCTTAATATTTCCGAAGATCCATTTTTCTTCAAAGGCAGGAACTCCAAAGAAGGAATTTGGACCTATCTTGAACCAAAGAAGGAATGCAGAATGAGCTGCTTCTGTGGACCTGTGTCCTCCAACATCCCAAAGCAATAGTTGTCAAGTATGGCTCAGCACTTGGTCTGAGGTTCTCCTACATGGAACCCCACCAGGGATAACATCAGAGTTAGGTTAAGACTTCTCTATAAACTTTTCCAGCTCCCTTCTGAAAGCATACTTCAGAGTCATAGTTTATGAAAGATATAGACTCAATCTGCTAAAATTTTATTCTCTTATCCCTCATCATTGGAAGGATGAAATGAAGAGAAAGTGGGGTCCATCTTTCTGTCTGCAGAGGGCAGGATAAGTTTCACTCAGTCATTCTCCTCTCTCTCTGCTTCATCAGGGGGTATCAATCCTCCAAGTGGAGCTGCATCTTCCTGAAACACCAAGCAGGGTTCCATTATCCAATCCTTCCCAGGAACTGCCTCTGCAGTGTCCCACTGACCAGAGCTGTCTCTGTTTCTGGAAGACAATCCAGCCTGAACCTCAAGCAACAATCCCAGCCACCCCTGCATACTCCTCAGGTTTAATTTCAATTTACTTAGAAGTAAGGAGTAGGACATTTTCAATAGATCAAAGGAATAATGTAAAAATGAAAGAAAGTCTGTGACAGGGAAAAACCAGGTAAAGTCATACTCAGAAAGTCAAGCAATTTCCTGAGATGTACTGGGCAAGTACAGCCTCCACTCAGCTCTGTGAGAGACAAAGCTTGCAAACAGAACCTGTGTGTTCTAGAAGTTGGAACAGTGCTACTAGAGTAAGCTCTACAGATAGGTCCAAGAAAGCCTTGTTATCAGTCTGTGGTTCTATTCCAAGGGTAAAACATTGACAAGGTGGTGAGGATGTTAAGTCATTGGAAGTGTGCTCTTGAAGAGGATATTGGGACTCTCTCTACTTCACATTACTTCTTAGCCTTAAGGACAATAGCTCTATTCCTTCTACTTATTTCCCATGATTCTTCTTCCCTCACTGCATTCCCAAGGAAAACAGGACCAAGAGACCATGCGAAATCTCTGAATCCATAAGCCAGTCACCCTGAGGCTTTCTGCTGTTTGAGTTGATTTCTTGGGTATTTTATCATGGGAACAGAAAACTAAACAACACAATCTATCATCAACATCTATCATCAGATGAAACTTTCTAGCTGTAGAGATGGAACAGTAGTACATTCCATTAGTCACAAGAATGTGAATTACATCAAAAATCTGATATAGCAAAGGGAGATGAAATAAGAAAGAAGTAAAGAGGAAACTAACACAAAGAGCAAACCCAAGAAGACACAGTCTAGAGCCACTATTGCTCACTAGCAAAGAGCAAGCAATCATTTTAAAGTATCAGAACATGAAAACTTGGCCACATTGCCTCTCTTATAACTAATATCTTCATTCAAAATGGAATTAATAATCTGGACATAGTGGTGTGCACCTTTTATTCCAGCACTCATGAGGCAGAGGCAGGTGAATCTTTGTGAGTTTAAGGCCAGTTCGGTTTACACAATTATTTCTAAGTCATTCTGAGTTACATGGTGAGACCTGGTTTCCAAATAACAAACAAATTTAAAATTAATAATGCTTGTCTTACCATTTTGTTTGGAGATGATATACTAAATGCCCATGGAGAAGTTTCTAGAATTAAGTCAATATTTAAACACATTTGAATAGTGAATAAAAATTTGATGAACTAAAATACTGTGGCAGAGCCTTTGAGAGACAACAAGAACAAAACATGTTTCTGTTTCCCAGGGGCTCATAGTCCAGTGGTTTCAGTAGCTCTATGAGAAGTTCATGCATCCTTTTGAGTGTATATACCATCATTTAAAGTCTCTCTGTATAGTGTGTGCTTAAATATATGTTTAAATTGTTTCTTAATTTCAAAAATAAAGACAAGTATCTCCAACTCAAGTCAGAATATGATGGAAAATTTGAAAGTGGAAATCAGTTGGAAGACACAAGTAAAACTTAGAGTAACTCAGTGGTGGAACATATATTTAGCATGCAAAGATCTTGGGTGCAATACCAGGGCACACATGTTTACATGTAGATGATATAGATAATACTTACAGAAGTCTAAGAATTGAAGTCAGCATTTTATATTGTGCACATCTACTCTCTCTGACAACACACTGAAGCTAGCAGTGCTGTTCATTTTCTCATCTAGCAGCTATGAAGACTGAAGCACAGAATATAAATGATTTCCCAAATGTGAGCAGCAGGGGCCCCCAGCCATACAGCCTGGCTGAAGAGTTCAGGCTATGTGCTATCTATCTCATCTCAGCTAGGAAACACTGTACTAGACAGGGTTTTAATTTATTGAAAATAAAGAAACAAGCCATGTGTCAGAGTGACAGTATGGAAGTGCTGGGTGGGTTAATGCAGAGACCACAGGTAGTGAGGTGGTTTTACTTATAAATCAGCTTTCCTGCAGTATAAATTGTACCTAACAAAATACAGACACTTTAGATACAAAGCTTGGTGAGCTTTGAGAAATTATATTATCCTCAGCTAAATTCAATCCTAAAAAATGAAAAGATAGAGAAAACTGTCATCAGCCCAAGAAGTCTATTTATGCTCTTTTGAAAGATAAGATTTCAGCTTTCCTCAGAGCCAGTTAAACACCAACATGTTTACTACAAAAAGACATTAATTCTGGACATTCTAGAATTTTATATCAATAGACTCTATGCTAGTTAGTTTTTGTTAACCTTACACAAAATTGAGCTACCTGGGATGAGTGAATCTTAATTGAAGAATTGCCTCCATAAGAATGGCCTGAAAGCAGCTCTGTGGGGCATTTTCATGATTAATAATTGATGTGGGAGGGCTCAGTCTTGAGTGTTACCACTACTGGGCAGGTGTTTCTAGGTTGTATAAGAAAGGTAGAAGAGTCAGGAATGGGAGCATCAGTGAGCAGCATTCCCCCATGGCCTCTTCTGCAGTTTCTGAACCCATGGGTGCCTGCCCTGATTTTCTTCAGTGATGAGCTATGACCTTGGAGGTGACTATAAAATTTATTTTGTTTACAAACAAGCTCTTTGCCAAATATATTGTCTTAGTTAGGGTTTCCATTGCTGTGCAAAGACTCAATAACCAAGGCAACTCATATAAGGGACAACATTTAATTGGGACTGGCTTACAGTTTCAGAGGTTCAGCTCATTATCATCAGGGCAAGGAGTATAGCAGCATTCAAGCAGATATAGGGATGGAGAAGGAGCTGTGAGTTCTGCATCTTGCTCTGACTACATGCAGGAAAGACTGACTCTTCTGTACTGGGAAGAGCTTGAGTACTAGGTGTCCTCAAAGCCCATCTATACAGTGACACACTTCTCCCAACAAGGCCCAACCTAATAGTAGCACTTCCCATGGGTCAAGCATATTGAAAACACCACATATATGTAGTGTGAATACCTCTGTGTCTGTATCATGTAGGCAAATAACTATTGGATACACAGCTTTCCCCCTTAAAAAACACCTAAATTTTTACCTTTAAATTAAGGGGAAGAGAATCTCAGAAAATGGAAAAAGGAAAGTAAGGTTGTAGGGGTACTTTTAGCTACTTCATTGGGTTCCTAGATCTGCCACACTTCTCCACCCCAATCCCTTCAAGGGGGCATTGATCTTGTTAGACTACTTCCTGCTGGTTAAGGGGGTTGAGTTCCAATCTTCATTAACTGGATATCCAATTTATTCTTCTCACCTCTTTGCTCATGACCACTTGACAAGCTACAGCAACAGGAACCAGCAACAACAGGAACCAGCAACAACAGGAACCAGCAACAACAGGAACCAGCAACAGCAGGAACCAGCAGCAGAGGCAGTAGAAGGGGAAGCAGTGGCAGCTTTGGGGGCCCTCTTGGGGCCCTTTTCTTTATACCCTCTTAAAAGCCCCCATAATTCTAAATGTAAACAATCTGTAGCTGGAAAAAAATCACACCCCTGCTAGAGCATGAGACAAATCATAGTAAGCAGCTGTGGACCATCTGAAGCAGTCCCATATCCCACACATTGGATTAAAACAAAAATATATTTACATAACATAGCTGGGTTTTTTTTAAAAAACCAAAATTACCATGATATGAGGTAGAGAGGCAGGTGGGAGCCAGACAAAAGGGGTGATACACCCTGAATTTTGGAATTTATTCTTTTGGCTTCCAGAAGCTGTGAAGAGTTCCTAACATACAATGAATAGAATTAAAGCCCTGCTTTAAGTTAAAAACAAACTGACCAAAACTAAGTTTTCTTACTTTGTAGTCATTGTAATAGAATGCCTTAACTAAACAACTTACAGGGAAGGATTATTCTAGAACAAGGTTTCAGAGAGTTTGTGTGCTCAGACAGAACCCAGGGGCAGTGGGCAAGTGAAGTGAAGGTTTCTCACCCCATGATAAACAGGAAAGCAGAGAACAAAAGGAATGTGGACTAAATATGATCTTCAAGACAAAGCCCTAATGATCAAATTCCTCTAGGTATGTGCCATCTCCCAATGTTTACAGACCCTTACAAAATAGTAGTGCCAGACATTAAAAATATAAGCTTCTGAGATACATTTCAAATCCAAATCATGCCAGAGGTCTTGAGTCAGGGTCTTACAAATTTTAATTTTTGCAATGCAATCAGCAGCCCCTGACAGTGACTGAGGTCAGTTTAGAAGGTCAATTAGATGACAAGGTCCCCAAAATTCTAAACAGATGACTGGTAGGAAGACAATGCTGCTGCAAGACTTAGCAAGGCAGGAGTAGGAGCACTTACAAGAAATGTGGGAAAGGGAGGCAGCTCTTTTGCTAATGAGACCTTGGCCCCTCTGGGTGAACATAAAGAGCTACTCTACTCAGACTAGACAACTTACTGAGACAGTGCTAGTGCAAACACCAGAGGACAGGCCATGAGTTCAATAGGGAAGTGGATCAACATAGGAAGCTGAAATATCTATTTTTCCAGAGAAAATTAACTTAGAGATATAAAATTTGGGACTTTCTCTCGTCTGCAAATGAAGAAAAACAGTCATCAAAGGTTTATTCTGATGGAGAAGGAAAGAGATGGATTTTTTTTTCAGTAAAAACTGAGAAGAGGAGCAAATACAGTTTAAGGGAACAGAGAAGAAAATGTTTTCAAAAATCAGAAGAAACCCAAAAGACTGTTGTAAATATCTAAGGAAAACCCAGGCTGGGCTCTCAGTGCTTCAGAGAAACTAGAAACACTGAGAAAAGCACACATCTTGGTCAATATACTCTGTATTTAACATATTCTATTTAAAGAAAAATTTGTCATGTTTTGAATTTTCCTTATTATATTTTATATATTTTATAGCATTGTCAATTTAAAGTAAAATTCAAATTAACTTGTAAAATTGTTCACACAAAGAAAAGTATAGAATTATCTAAGATGGATGAATATGTGGAGGAGTTTTCAATTTAACTGAATAAACAACCTTCCCTTAAATTAAACTTTACTTAAATGTTCAACTTCTGAAACGAATGGAAGAAAAACTGATCTGACTGTGGATAAAACAGTGGGAATGCAACCTCACTGCACTGCCAGTGCATTATAGCTGATAACAGTTGATGATTAAAGATGGACAGACAGTGATGTAGGTGGGAGGACCAAGCTCAGTGGCAGAGCACTTGTCTCAAATGTACATGACTTTTGGTTCAATCCCCAAAACCATTAAAAAACAAAAAAATACTAATAGATAAAAATATGTGGGTAGACTGACAGACAGCTTCTAGCATCTTCTCTAATACCCTGTAGTATATAGTCTGTCCATGAAAGAATTGGAAGTTTGATTCTGCTGCTGCATTACTGGAGCCTGAATTAGAGCCTGGCATGTTGTTAGTACTAAATAAACATTGGTGAGTAAGTGGATCTGAGCCTCTAAATAGAGATAAAAAATTTTCAAAAATAACTGACATACATTAACCAAGTTCAGAATGCTAAGGTATTTAAAAATATGTGGTGAATGAATTTAATACATGTGACATCAGTCTCAAAATTGTGTATTGTTAGCCAGCTGTTCACGTAGGAAATGGTAGTTTTGAGACCTTCACCCAAGATGCAAGGATCCCAAGTTGTACAATCCTAGTTGTAGAAGTGTTTACTACTACATCTAAACTTACCTTTCTATCTCTACATGTTGGCCTACTCTCCTCCTTGAACTCAGGGGCTAATAGCCTAACATCAGATGGTTGTTTTAGCAGCACTCAAATAACTTGTCTAGTCCCATTGGAGAAGCTCTTTATGCTAGATGACAGAGTGCACAACTGAGGGTGAGTGGGAAGGAGCAAAGCAGCAGCCATGTCTCAGTTGTTTTTACTAGTGGTATTGGATCTTGGATTAGAAGACTGTGAGGCTAACACAGGTCAGCATACATTCTGCTCTCATAAGCATCCATCTATACCCTCGGCACCATACAGAGCAGTGAGAATTACCAGGAGCTCTGAGGCCAGCTAAGCACTCATGCATTTTCAGTAGAATGTCTATAAATTCTTCACCATTGTACCAAGCATCCATTAGTACCTGCAAAGTGACCACCAAAACTTAGAGATTTAAAAGAAAGGCGATTTTCCAATATTAATGTGCTATAGATTGGAAACTTGGGATGGTACCATTTATTGGTCAGTTCTGCTAATCTCAGCAGTAGACTTGGCTGACCTTGGCATAGCTTGGACCTGGATCTCTGACTTGTTGTTGGGGTGGGGGGGTGCTAATTTGCTAGGGCTGCCAGAAGCACATTTTGGGTAATTTTAGCAACAAAGATATCATCTTCTATACATAAAAAGCAAAGGTGATTTCTTCTAAGGCTTTTCTCCTTGGAAGGTATGTGGTTATCTTCCTCTTTGTTGTGTCTACCTCTTTAAAGACTTTGTTCCTAATTATGGTAGCATTCTGAGGTTTCATGAGTACAGACACAATATAGCAGCCAAATGTATCTGAAGGCCTCAGAACTATCAGCTAATGGCTCGGCTGTTTCACACAGTTTGTCATCCTCCAGCTGGCTACAAGGGTTTGCTCACCTGACATAAGTCAGAGGGACAACTATGAAGGAGAAGAGAAGGAATGCAGCATCTTTCTAGGCTTGTGCTCAAAAACTGTACATTAAGGATGGCATATTTTGCCGGGCGTGGTGGCGCACACCTTTAATCCCAGCACTCGGGAGGCAGAGGCAGGCGGATTTCTGAGTTCGAGGCCAGCCTGGTCTACAAAGTGAGCTCCAGGACAGCCGGGGCTATACAGAGAAACCCTGTCTCAAAAAACAAACAAACAAACAAACAAAAAAAGGATAGCATATTTTATTGGTCACAGCAACCCACAACCTGCTCAGCCCCAAGAAGTAGGCAATCATGGTCATTGTTGCAACCAACATTAGCCATTCACCTTTCTTCATACTCTTACATATCCAAGATCCAGCATTTACAGCTATCCTAACCCTGAGAACCTGTACAATTCAGTGTAAAAAGTTTTTCAACCCCAACAACTTGCTTTTGGTGCCTTTCCTTCTTTCCAGCTTTCTTGACATTCCCCAATGTCTATTTCTACAACAGAAAGGGTTATGGGAAAAGCAGGGTTTTTTCTGAGAGAAAATGACTAGGTGGCAGGTGCCACCTCTTCTGAAGATCAAGTTTATTCTGATAGCTGCATATATCTGAAGCTCAATGATGGAGTACTGTGGCAGCATTTCTAACCCTAAGTTCCACAGAGTAGAAGAAACTTCTGAAAGCCTGTGAAAATTGCTTCTCTACATGGGGCAAGAGAAATCTTCGGTTTGTTTGCTTTTTACTTGCTTCCAACAAGTCAAGTGCATAGCCCCACTTCCAGTAGCCACTCGATAAACACTTATGAAGTGTTCTACAATCTATGTGAGAGTGCAGTCTAAAGTTCTTTATTGTGTGAGTGATCGTGGAAGGATATTAGAATGAACTAGGAATGAGAGAGCTGAGCCCGAGGCCATTCTTAGCTCCCACCTGATGATTTGACCTTATGCAAGCTATTCTTAGATTATCTGAATCTCAGTTGTTTTCTCATTTGCAAAATGAGAGATTTGGTGAGACAATCTCTAGGACTGCTTTCAGATCTTATTTCCTATGAATTCTAACAAATATTCGGATTCGGCAGAAAACAAAAATGGAGGGTGCTCCTTCCTCTCTAGCAGCCTAGCCCATCACTGTTAATCAACACACAAAAGCCAACATATGAGTGTATGTGCAAGTTTAGGTCAGTATTGCATGTATAAACCCCATGCATGTGTGTGTGTTAGTGAGCATATGTGAAGAACCATGTACCTTTGAAAACCTGTGTGCATGTTCAAAAGCTCTAAGCATTTGTGTGTGCCTATGCTCTTGTGCAAACCCATGTGTCTGTGCAGGAATGTGAACATGCACAAATGCATGTATTTGATTGTTCCAGAGTCTGTGGTTATAAGTCATCTGCATGTATGTAAAAATGTATATGTTTGTACATGTGTAACACAGTGTGCATGCAAGCCTTGCATGTGTGCAGAAGCCCTTTAGAAAACACAAATCCATGCAAACATGTGTGAACTTGTGTGTGCAAATACAAGGCCATGAATGTGTAGATGCCATGCATACAAACAATGTGCATCTTTTGTAAGTCTACACCTGTGAGCAAGCCTGTGTGTGTGCAGGCCTGTGTGTGTGCGAGCCTTATACATGTGTTTGCAAGCCCCTCTGAGTGAGTGTGAATGCATGCTCAAGTATATGTGTGTTTATGTGTAAGCTTTATCATACGTGTAAAAGCTTGTGTGTTTCTGTCAATATGTAAACCTGTGTATATATCTGCAAACCTATATGTGTGCAAATCTTGTGTGTGAGCCCATTTACACATGTAATCCCATATACATGTTTGCCATATACATGTTTGTGCAAGACAATATAATGTGTATGTAAGCTCATGTATGTATGATTTCTCTCTCTCTCTCTCTCTCTCTCTCTCTCTCTCTCTCTCTCTGTTCGTGTGTGTGTGTGTGTGTGTGTGTGTGAAGACTATGTGCACATGTATATGCAGCCTGATACCCAACTGGCATTTTATCTGGTCCTCTGCACTGTGATCATTCCTACTATGACTAGCCCAAATGAGTTGGTCATAAGCTGCCCAAGATTTTCTAGATTCTTATTGGCAATTCTATGGAGATAATAAGACTGTTAATTTTAAAAGAAATTATTGATAGATTTCTAGTCACCAAATATTTTCTTCTACTCAGCATATCTCAATAATGAGTATCTAAAGGATTGTAGTCTTTCATTCTGGCACTCAGCCAAGTTCCTCCAAGAAGCAACCATGCCAAGTGTGTATTTCTCTGGGTATACATTGAAATGGAGCCCATTGTATACATTTTGCTTATCCATACAGTGTGTCTATCTGCCCTAGATATACACAGACAGCCTCTGCCTTTAAACTTAGTCTATATATACAATGTGGGTGGCTTATATTTGAACCCGGCTGGGACAAGGCCATGCACCTATACATTTCATGGCCCTGTGTTAACAATCTGCCATAACATAAAATGAGAAAAAATAAACAAGGATTGGTCTCTCTTGCAAGTCATTGAGTGAGTCTGCTGTGCAAGAGCAGTTAAGTTCAGGAAGAGCAGCTCTGAGTTTTATGTTTTGTAAAGAATGTGATTCAATGCTTCTTCTTCTCCTGGACTCTTGTCAAGCCACATCACCTGAGTGGAAATGGTTTGCCTCAAACAGAATTCACTATTCATTTGTTTTCTAAACATACAGTGCCTTCTTTAGAAAGTTACTCCCTAGAGATAAAATGTTTAGCAGTTGATTTGAAGCTTAGCAAGTTGCCTACCTTTAAAACCAGGCATCCAAAGTTAAAAAACAGAAACTGAGTTCAAAGGTGGATTACTTTCTGAAGCAAACTTAAGCTTTAGTTAAGCTTCTACTCAACATTAACTGAGAATGATATATATGTATGAGAAGGTATCCCTGTTCAGAAATAAGCCTATGTCTCCAGTTACCTTGAGGCTCCAAAATTCAGTATCTCTAATCTACAGGAGTGCATTGACTGGTGCCCACAGAGATATCATGTAGCATAGAATTCCAGTGGGTTTTCCTAAGGCTTGGAACATTCCTCTATAGCAAGGTCACTGCTCTGAGTATCATTAGCATGGCAATAAAGAACATATGCACAAAAAAGTTCAGTGTGGAGCCAAAGGTGAACTGAATTTTTTTCTTAAAGTTCCCAGTCTACCTAGAACTGTGTGGGAGTGTAGAGGATTGGGTGGGAATATAGAGAACATGGAGAAGTGGAGAAGAGAGAGGAGAAGTAGGAAATGAAGAAGAAAGATAAAAAGAGGAGAAAGAAGAGAAGAATAGGAGAAGGGGAGAAGGAGAGGCAGGAATAGGAGAGAAAAGATTATGTCCTCTTTGCTCTAGTAGGTAAAAAATGAGTCTGCAGCCCCATAAGTTTAATAGGAAGTATGTGATTAAGTGATTTCATAGAGTAGGTGACAATAGACCACACAGGGACTTCAGAAATTTCAAGAAGGTAAGTTACTTTAGGATAGTAAGGGATGATATTCAATCAGAATTTTAAGACAGCCCCCTTTAGTGTACATGCCCTGTAGAAAACCTCCTTAAAAGTGGGTAGACCTGACCTCACCCAGTGAGCTTTTTCTCTTTAAGGCCTTATAAAGCAGAAAGAAAAGAAACAAATTCTAAGCTTCTATACATGTTCTCCTCCTGGCCTTGAGAACACAACCTGCTCTGCTGCAGTTGTTCCTAAAGGAAGGAGGCTTCTAACTGTTAACCTGCAGGCAAGTAAAGACCTCCACCTTGCAGCTGCCAAGAACCAGACCATATTGACAAATCAGATGTATGCATCTGAGGACCCTGAGTACAGAAAGGAACACAGCCAGACCTCACCATGGCCCTAACCTGGTAAGACCCTGAACTAAGGACACACCTAATATTCAGAGACTTCTGATTCCTTATTTTTGAAGCCTTTGAGATAATACAATGGTGCTGTTTGAGCCACTAAGTTTATGGTAAGTTTTTGCTAAGCAAAGGAAAACAGTGGTGAAAGTTTCACAGAGCAGAAGTATTTAGAGTTTGAAGCAGAAGACGATGAAATAGGAAGAAATTCACAAGAGGTAGGAAACAGCTATACTGAGAAGGAAAGAGGTGTATGGTATAAGCAAAGTCCCTAAAGTTATAAGGCATGATATCTGATATGTTTAAGACAGCATTGTGAAAGACAGCCTTATTTCTCAATGTGGTATATATATAACATTCTGGCTTTATGAGCAGGTCATGTTCTATACATTCATTATAAATAAAAAAAATTGAGATCAAGGGTGCTTATCAGTTCACTACCCATGCACTGGCAGATGATTTACCAAGAAAGAATTGGCTTTTGAAAATGAAAACCTGAAATATATGAAATGCTGTTTGTCCCTGTAGCAAAGGGAATGAAATCCAGATTCATCAACTAGTATCTGAGACTGTATATTACTTCCCATCACTCAACTTTCTACCCCCCCACACACACAATTCTAACAACACAGAGGCTACACATTCCTTAAATGGTAAGATGAATCTCTCATAGGGACTGTGTCTCCTTACTCTTTGCCTCCCTCATCTACCTTCTCACCTCAACCCTCCCCCCACTCAGGGATCTTACATTCTTCCTTTGATTCTTTGCCCCCCCCCCAATTTTTATGCTTAACCCCCAGATTTAAACTTATTTGAGTGAATCTCTTGCTGAGAAAATATAGTTCTATAAGCACTAAATATTAATAATGACAGTGAGTGCTTCACTAAGCCCTCATCAGAGAAACTTCTTACAGTAGATGTCAGAGACCCACAACTGGTCAATGGTGGAATAGAGAACTAGAAGCTTGGGAATGTTCAGTCTTAAATGGAATATCTATATCATAGTCCTTCCCTCAGAACTCAGAGATCGATGTGGAAGAGAGGAAAAATTTTGTAAGAGTCAGAGGTGGTGGATGCTTTAAAGGAAACAGGAGTTTCAAAACACAGCAAGGCAGGTACATGCATGAACTCAAAGTGATTATGCAACATGTACAAGACTTGCACAAGTTCAAATGAGACAACATCCTAACATGGTAGAGGGAAGGTGGGCATGAAATCCCTCCCTAGCTAAGGAGTAACTAGCACTTAATTGTTACTGGGAGGGGGAAGGTTTTATTTTAATTTTTACTTAAAAGTTTTTATAATAAAGTTTATAAAAAAAATAGTGTAAGAGCTGATATATCAACCACACTCCAAGGTGGAATCCATGCTGAGGAATAGTCAACCAATATAAACTGAACTTGATGGAAGAAAGAGTAAATGGGTGGTAGACCTAGAGTCTAGGAGAAGTTGGGAGAAGACAATGGATATGGTCAAAACACATTGTATGACATTCTCAAGGAATCAATAAAAATAGTGCTACAAAATCTAAAAACAAAATAATAATAAAATAAAAATCAATAGCAATAGCAATACTAAGGCAAAAAATTAATATGCACTTATATTTTCCAGGTGATATCTAAAAGTTAAACCTTCTCGGACATATTATCCTTCTGTACTTTATTAAACTCTTTATGCATTTCCCCATTAAATGTTGAATCTCTCAAAGGCAAGGAATAGTACAATGTCTGTATTACCCTAGGCCTTGTACAGGGTCAGAGGTCCTCAAAACATATTTAATACACAAGTTAAAAGAACTGAATACAAAAGCCAGACTTGAATTCAAGCTTGTAGTTCATAGACCAGAAATGTTTCTGCCATAACATTATGATAAAATGAATACTGAAGGCTTTGTAAAAAATACAAAACAGCCCATGACAGGGAGATGGAAAAAGATACCATCACAGGTCCCTTTCTGTGCCCCTCTTTTATCTTCCTCCTGACTCCTGCTGCCAAAACAATTTAGATTATATGCATTTACTTCATCCCATCCAGAAACCAGAAACTTCTAAGAATGCTATGTCTTGTGATTAGTAGAAGTGATATCTGGGTTGGTAAAAGGAGACTGGGAAGCCCAGTGAACAGGGCATGATCTTCTGGATGCATGACAGGATCTCCAATCCTTGAGTATGCAGATAGACAAGGGAGTAAGGGGTGAGGAGCTTCCAGGTGAAGCACTTGAAGCTATCCTTAGACTTCTGTGTTGAATTCTAAGCATTGCTTGGTAAGCACACAGACTAAGAGCTGTAACAGACTCTCAGTAACCAGGGTTAGCAGAACCCTTCTGATTTAAGCATGGATCCATAGCAGAGCCACCTTTATGGCTCTCTCTTCTCTTTATCAATGTCTTGATGTTTAACAAGATCTGAACAGGGAATCTTACCAGTTAAAACTGTGTTCTGCTCTGCTGATCCAAAGACTCAAGCCCGAAAATCAGAGAAAGAAAGACTTCCTCTCAAATTAATATTACAGATTCTACCAAGATTCAAAGGTTTTTTGTTTGTTTGTTTTACAATTAGAAGGTATATACAATTACCTCTTTGTTTCTCCTTTGCCTATGATTTCTACTCACCCCTCCTCCTCTCCCTTTCCTCTGTAATTGCATTCTCCATTGAAAACTGATAGGTATAACACTAGGTAACTGTGGCCTCCACTCTGAAAGAGAAAAGGCATCAACATGCAACCCCTGTAGACTCTGCACTTTGCTCAAAAGGAACAAATTAAGGCCAATTAAAAGTATAACCCTTAGTAATGGTTAGCAAACCTCTTCCTTTTTTTTTCTATAGAGGAAAGGAAAATAATTCATACAGCTTTTTTAACCCAAGGAATGGAGGAAAATAGTTTATTTTATGTTGTGTTAATGTTAATTCCTGTGTTTACCCAGGTTAATTCAAAGATGTTTATTTCCAGCAGAACCAGGGACCAGAAGAAACCAAAAGATAAGAAAGAAAAAACTTGTTGCCCTACAGGAACTGACAATGTAGCAGCTGACTGTAACAAATAAATAAACAAATCAGGCTGAGGTGCAGCTCAGAGGTAGAATGCATACTTAGCATGCACAGGGCCTTGTTTCAACCCTCAGGAGTGAAAATAAACAAACAAAAAGAAAGTAAATAAGTTAAATATAGCAAAATTGTGATAAGTGGTTGAAGAGAGATACAGGCAAAGACATGTGAAGGGAGATTATTCAATTTATGGAAATAAGCTTGAGGCTTCCTCACTTCCTCTTTTTGGTATATGGGACAACCATAAACTACTTTGACTTAGGTTTCTGTAAAATGAGAAATAAAAAAGTACTCTTTTCTACTATAAAACTACGCATTCCTAAGAAATATCATATTATCAAGAATAGCATTACAAAAGCAGTTATTATAATGGGGAATAAAAAAACTTAGCTCTAGAGATTTTTGGATATGCAATAACATTATTTTTCCTACAGGAATTTGAGTAGCAAAACTGTTTCCACAGTACCTAAGTGTGTTTTGTTACTTTAGATAATTAATTGGTTTATCAAAACTGGCAAACCTAAATACCCTACTTAAAATTTGGGTTGGATTTTTCTTACTCTTTGCTATTCATGCTGATTCCAACTCTCTCCATGTGAGAGGCTCCTAGAGCAGCAATTGTTAAGCTCAGTAGCAATCATGTACCCTGGTACAATGCTACATGCTTATAATTCTAACATTGTGAAGCTAGAACTGGTTGATCTAAAGTTTGAAGTCAGACTGGGCTGCGTGGCAAGTTCAAAGTCAGCTTAAGCTATAGAGTGAGACTTAATTCAAGAAACAAACACACACAAAACTGAAGTGACCATGAATCTGGTTTTGGCCAATGATGAATGGACAGAAATAAGAGGTGTCTATGTGTGCTCCACCATGTCTTTCCTCTCTGTCACTGCTGCCCCATGTACCCTAGCCAGGGAGGCATCTTTCTCTTGGCCCTGGAGCAAAAATGACTGTGAAATAGAAAAATGGTCAACTTGAGATGTGGACATACCATACAGTGGCCAAAATGTTCCTTTCAGAAGTTCACATGTTGAAATCCTAACCCTGGGGAAATGGTATTTGGAGACAGGACTTTAGGAGAATTGAGCTTTCATGAGTGAGTTTAGGATCATTATAAAAGGATCCCCAGAGATCTGTCTTCTCTCTTCTTCCATGAAAGGACATAGAAGATACCCTCTGTGAACCAGGAAGTGGGACCTCACCCAATAGCAAATCTATTGGCACCTTAATATTGGGCTCTCCAGCCTCCAGAGCTGAGGGAAATAAATGTGTATTGTTTACTGACGTTATAGTGTATGGCATCCTATTATAACAGCCCAGACTGACTAAGACACACATCACAGAGGGAGAGATAAGCTTTTGTTGTTGCAAGCTAGTAACACTCAGAGGCTAACTGTGATGTAACTCATCTTTTCTCTTATTATTGGTCACAAATATAAAGGTAAAGAAACACAAACTGTGCCAGCAACAGACAGTTACCTTCTGCAAGCCCAGTGGTTTTTCCCAGTTGTGATGCTTAAGGGCAGGTGGATCTGTAGGATGCTACTGTTTATTTTAAAGACTTTTTTAGGCATGTCTATACATTACCTTACTTCATCCACAACGGGAATAAGGAAGATATCAATCTAAATGGCAAAGACAAAATGATGAGAATCAACAGAATTTATCAACTAAAACTTATTAAGTGTGTAAAGCAGGACTTTTCCTGTTGCATTCTCTAATCCAGTCTTTGTATCACTCTTTCACAGTACTGATTAAGAAATAAATCAGTTAGCCACACATGCAATCTTAAATTACAGCTCTGAGGAAAACATGAGCTCATATTCACATGATCTGAGTTCAGTTACTTAACCTCCCTAAGCTTAGATTTCTGTTTGTGGATTGGAGATGAGTATCTTTAGCACATTAGAGGACACACAAGTAGTACCAGACCATTGCATGTATTATATTATCACTTCTTTAATGGTCAGTTTCAGTACAATCAAAGTAAGTTCTGATAAAACTTCAGCCTATAAGAAAGACTCACTATTTTAGGATGCTAGAAAATATCACTTTCTTGGTCTTTAGGAGACCCAGGCACCACAGACTCTAAGTCCAAAGTGGTGCAGCCAATGCTAGTATAGGAAGCAATTCACATATATGGGTGCAAAGAGCCACAAAACCACACATGTAGGACAACAGCAGCAATGTCTGGCTCTCACTGTAGCAGGGGAAGCACAAATGGTCAGGGGCAGTGGCACACAAGCCCCAATCAGATGATTCCATCAAATTGAGGTATAGGTTGGGTCCCAATGTCCAGAACAAGAGGGTTTAGAGAAATTATGCCTGTCCTGATATGAAGGCAGAAAGATATAGCCTCAAACATGAGTGAACCTGGACACCACAGCCTCTGACTGGCAATGAGCTGATGGGACTGACAGTGGTGAGGATGACTAAAAGCACTTAAGCAATAGCTTCACGTCCTTGTTGTTGCTGAAAGCTTCCTGCCACAGTACAAAGCAATCAGTCAGTCACTCTGCCACCAGCCCCTCCTCTGCCCGCCTCTCTTTTCCCACCTTTGCTCACCCAGGACTATTCATCCTTTTGTCTCTCCATCCTAGATCATGGCCACCAGAGACCCAGCAAACAGAAACATGTCAGCAGGAGCCAAGTCTTTAATGGCTGTTTCTCAAACCTGAGACTCCTAGGGCTGCCTGGGCTAATAGAGAAGCCTGGCCACAGGAGCTGGGCTTACAAAGACAGACTGACTACAAAGGGACCTTCCTCCCCCACAGCTTCTCCTGAATTTTACATTAAGAAGTTACCTGTATGTTTATCATTCCAGTGTATGGTCTCTCCCCTGGACACAGAGTAGGCCCACTGCTATTTTTAGATGGAAGGGTTTCTTTTGATTACAAATTTAAAATGGTTTTGAGTTTGGGGCTTCCACACAAAAGAAATAGCACTAGGGTTAGAGGTGAAGATTCTAGATCTCTTGCCTCCTACTCACCTAATCTCACTGAGCATGGCTCTTGATTGGCTATACTTTACCTTCCCGGACTATGCCCTCCTAGAGCATGGGTGGCAAGTATAACAAGATGATGCTACATAGTAACAGTCAGAGCCTTTAGTAACTTAGTGCCACTAGAAAATTCCAGTGGCAAATGAGTTGCAAATTGAAAGACTGCACATCTTGAGCTTCATGCTGCTTCAAGCCAGCTTGTGGTATACAGCTTGTATGCAGGCAGCATGCCAGTACAGATGGGAGCCTTCCTGGAGGGCACATATGCCCAGGACACTCACTGCCTCCCTCAGCCCATACTTAACCTCTGGCTGTAGTCCAGACCAGTGAGTTCCAGCCCTATAACTGCCTTCTTCTTGATGGCGGTTACAGAAAAAACCCACATAGCCCATGGAGAGATCACTAATCACACCTGGAATGTCAGCGTTGAGTAGAGCAGAGGACCTGATGTAAGGAATAGAACACATAATGCATAAAGATGTAGGTCTCCCCAAAACAAAACAAACAAAGTAAAAAACAAAACACAAGGTGAAATAGGTAAAAAATGATAGAAGGCATGGACAATGTTTACTGGTCTTTGGATGTATTAAAAAAAAAAGAAAAAAAAAACAAAAAGAAATTGCTTTTTTGATGTGTCTGCTAAGTTTGAAGACCTCATGAACAACTGTTGCTCTTTGCATTTTGATCAGTTGTAGGTTTCTGTTGTGGTCTCTACCTGATGCAAAAAGAAGCTTTTTCAATGATGGATGACCACTGTACTTACTGTGTGTGTATAAGCATATTTGAATACATTTAAAAGTAAAAATTAGACTGGATTAGGAAAGTAACAATAGTAGGTTCTGCTCTGTGGTCCATAACTTCACCACCCATGGACAGCTGGGAAGAAGGGGTAGGAAATTTATGTCAGAAGACCAAGATATCTGCTGTGAGGTGGTGTCTTCTATACATGACATGGATTTGCATCCATGAAACCTTAATAATATGGCCACCTAAACAAGTTCTACCCAGTGATAACTGTGTATCATAATTAATATGGATATAAGTATCTATTAATACAAATGAGAGAAACCTCACAAGGACTGCCTTTAGATGAAGAACTATAGGCAAACTATAGCTGCTGAGAGAGGGAGAATCAGTTTTCTTCAGCGAGAAGCCTCTGAATAGGTATCTAACCCAAATTTTCAGCCCTAAACACATACAGATATGAGCAACAGGAAATTGACTCAGAAGGGTGTGTGTGTGTGTGTGTGTGTGTGTGTTTGTGTATGTGTGTAACAATAACAAATATTAAGGTGTCAATAATTTGAGAGGAAATGGAGGATATAGAAGGAGATGGACAAGTAAAAAAATACAGTACTCATGCATGAAATTATCTTTAAATGACAAAATCCAACACCCATTCATGATAAAGGTCTTGGAAAGATCAGGAATTCAAGGCCCTTACCTAAAAATGATAAAAGCAATCTACAGCAAACCAGTGGCCAACATCAAACTAAATGGAGAGAAACTGGAAGCAATCCCACTAAAATCAGGGACCAGACAAGGCTGCCCACTTTCTCCCTACCTATTCAATATAGTACTTGAAGTCCTAGCCAGAGGGATTCGACAACAAAAGGAGGTCAAGGGGATAAAAATTGGAAAGGAAGAACTCAAATTATCACTATTTGCAGATGATATGATAGTATATATAAGTGACCCCAAAAACTCCACCAGAGAACTCCTAAACCTGATAAACAGCTTTAGTGCAGTAGCTGGATATAGAATTAACTCAAACAAATCGATGGCCTTTCTCTATACANGATATCAAACTGGTCATGAAGAAATGGAAGACATGACACTGGGGAAGCTTCCTCAAAGAATCAGAGCAGTGAACGGCTGTAAAGGGTTAATCCTTCAGCTCTCCATCACAAGGGGAAGTCAAGGGACAGATTGGGAAACTTGACCAAGGATGCTAGGCTGGGCCCTGGCAGCACTGGTGCATGAAGAATGGTAGCTTGCATGTTTTTCTAGAATTTACTCTAATTTTTTTCTGCCTTTATAACAAAGTTGAGAGGTAGGACCTTCAAGAAATGATTTTGGTAGGAAGTACTGTCGTCATAAAAAGTGAAGAACTCTGTCTCAGGAGTGGTTTAAGTATAAGAAGCAGCACTGTGTCTCCTTCTTCCTCCTATCTTTCCAATGTGCTCTCCTGTCCTGTAATGTCTCCTGCTTTGCCATGGCCCTGCAAGAAGACTTATGAGAGCTGTGAGTTCCCAGCCTTTTGACCTATGAGTTCCCAGCTTCTAGAATTATTGGCAGAATAAGTCTTTATTCATACCTTAGTCTGTGGAACTGTGTTAAGGTATAATTAGTGAACACACCAAGTCTCAAGTTTGCAGCCCATCCATTAGCAAGGAAATGACCTGACTACAGTCTCCTATAGGTAAAAGACTAGGGAACCAATGAAAAGGGCAAGCATAAAAATGAGAGAGAGCAATAGATATGAAAGAAAAAAAGTGTATTTAAAGCAAAAATGTTTTGTACACAAAGGAGAGAAGACCATGCTTTAAAAATATGCCACAAAACCCTAAAAGCAAAATAATAAAAAATGTCATGTCAAGGAGGTAATTGCAGAAACAGGAAATAATCAGATACTTTCTGAAAAGGTAGACTAAATAAAAGACAGATAAAGTGGTAGCTGAAGTAACAGGGCTATGGATTCCTAGCAAGGGTCCAAGGGGCAGTATGTTGAGAGTGAATTTACTCACTGTAGCACTCCTATATCATAGCAGCAATATTATTAAGTTGGTGAATAACCGATCACAGATAAAGTGGATTTTAGAGTTGTACCACCCATCACACCTCTCCCAAGGGCAGCCACCGCTGAGCTGCACCATTATGACTACTTACTGAGGCTGTGTGATGTGCAAAGTCCATGAGCTCAATCTCCAATCAGAAGCCACTAGCTTTGTTGAAATGTAATGATGTTCAAACATAGAATGTGCCCAAACATGACAGAGGCATTGTTTTTCCTTCCTCGTTCCACTGTATGTTAAAAGCATCTATTAAAATGTGTCTGCAATGGAAAGCACCCAGCACACTGTCATCAATTTAAGGAAATAAAATTGCACCATATGAAGGGTTATCATAAGGAAGATGGTGACCGGCTGCTTGCCATCTCCTCTGGGTTAGAATAAGAGAGAGTGGGAGGGAGTTCAATTCAAAATTGAATCAGAGTGGGAACCTGACAGAAGGAAGGAAGCATTATCTCCAAGACAGAGAAATGGTGGAGTTATCTAAATACATGTGAGCCTGTGGAGGGATAGGGAGGAAAGGGCTTCTATACAATGATTCTTTATTGCTTCTCTACCCTGCGGGTACTGAATGACCTCAGAGTCTCTTTCCTCTCACCCCCTTTTCCAGGCAAAGGTTTTAAAAAAAAAAATCACTGCAGTAGAAACAATGGATGCATTTCCATTATAAAGATTAGAGCCTTCCAGTAAATTAGTGAAGCAGGAGGTGGGTTATCTTCTCTGAAGCAGACCACAGCCTCCTGTAGCATCCAGTATAACTTTGCCTGGATCACTCAGGACTTATACAGTCTTAACAAATGGGCAGCAGCATCTGAAATTCTGCCCATTGCAAGACTCTAACTTAAATGCTAAATGATGAGAAATCCTTTATATTTTAGTTTATATTAGTGACTCTCAGATCCTGCTCTCTCTCAGATACCTCTGCTCCATTCTCAGTTTTAAGCATCGAGAGCCATAGTCTCTATTACAATGTGTTCTTAACAAATAATTTATTGAGCCATTTGCTGCCTAGTATGAATTTAAATCACTCCTTATCTCCCTTCCAGTTGCCTTCTCACACAAGCTGCAAATCCCATAGGAGAACCAGGAACCTGCTTCTTTGGCCAAGGAATTTCAAGCTATCAGCAGAGGTTGAGGGATATCCCCTCCAACCCTCCCCACTGCTTGAGAAATTGCTAGACCCTGAAACTGCCTCAACTAGAAGGCAGCTGGGGACATGTTTCAGGTTGGACCTCAAATGCCCTGCAAGGCCATGTGTCAAAATTTAGTCACTTGACTGTGATTTTATTAAAAGATATCAGAATCATTAAAAGGTGAAACTAAAGATATAGAGGGAGGGAGGTGAGTCACTGCAGATGTTCCAGAAATATCAGGATCCTGGCTCTCCTCTCTCAATTTCTCTTTCCCAGCCACTGTGTGGTAACCAGGTGAGTAATTCTCTCTATCTCTGTCTCTGTCTCTGTCTCCCTCCCTTCCTTCCTCCCTCCCTGCAGCCACTATGGAGTTAGCAGTTCTACTTTCCCAGGTTCCTGTGCTGAACTCTTCTCTTACAAAAAGCAGGCCCAAACTAAGAAAGGCCAAGAGACTGTGGATTAAAAATTTTGAAACTGTGAGCCAAAATAAATCTTTCTTCTCTAGAAGTTGGTCTATCTCAGGTGAGGGAAAACAGACTGGCATAGTCTACCTTGCTCTTGGAGCTCTTTGATGATATTAATCCTCCATTTCAATGGAGATAACAATCAAAATGAAAGGAAATTATAACTCCCCCTCAAATGAGCAAAATTGAGTTGGTCTGTCACACTAACATAGCAGGCAAAGTCTTAGGAATTAAGTATTACTGATTATGCAAATGTTAGTCATAGCCTAGAAGGATATAAGGAAAGTATGCAAATATGCACTCTGTTAGTAGAGGAGGGCCAATGTACTATGGTTTTTCAGAGGAAGGAGAGGCGATTAGAGTTGATTGAATTAGGAAAGAATACTAGAAAGGGGGTGGTATTTGGGAAATACTAGGATGTTGGTGATAAAGGTTATCTAGAATTTAACAGAACTTGAATGGTTGTAGAAGAGAAAAAGGCATCAGAGGAAGACAGGTAGTGGGCATAAGGCATGGGTAGAAGGCATGGGGTTGGCCCAGAAAGCAAGAGATAGTGAGCTAGGTGGTGAACCACCAGGGGAAGCAAGGTGTAAAAGCTTGCCAAAGACATACCTTAGTTGGTCCTGAATGTCCACCAGGACCAGGTTTGTATACATCACTCACTTGCTCTTCATACAGAGTTCTTAGTCTCACCGTCACCTCCCTGGAGCTTCACCTCCATGACTGAATTGCATATAAACCCGTGTGACCACAATGATACCACTCTTCCCCTACAACTCCCTTTTCTTATAATTAAATACTCTCTTTGGATCTGGAACAGAAGCGATTCCAATAGAAAAGACAAGTGGAAATGCTTTGAATAATAACCCTTGGCATATAAATTGCCTTTTTTCCCCTTTAATTTGGGGGGCTGAAAATCTGGCATGGTCCCTATGTTGAAGATGTTGGTAACCCATGAAAAAAGCTGGGGTGCACTGAAGAAAGGAGTTGGGAGCAAATTAGTTCTTTAGGTAGGCACAAACCTAGGGGACTGTTTTCCTGATACCTCTAAGTGGGAGACCAAATACCCCAGTCCTTCATGACAATCTGATAGCAAGCAGGCACCCAGACTCCAGCATAAGCACTGAATGTAGTCAGAGTTACAGGGACAATATGGTTCCCCTCCAAATCAAAGCATCATTTCTTTCATTTTTAAGTATTATAAAGTTGGTTGGCAATAATTTACTTTCCTGCTGACAATCTATGTCCAAATTTCAGTCCCACTGGAAATGGTTGTGATCTACGCTCTTACAGAGAAAAGAAATAAAAATGAAAGAAAGCAAACACAGGCCACCCCCCTCCCCACCAAATCCTAGCTCTTTTAATGGACAAGTTGACAGAGTCCTTAACCAGCATCTCTCCAGGGCCATGGCATAATTGCAGGCTGGGAAGGAGAGTTATGTTTCATGTGATTAGAGAGTGTTTGTGCTTCTGTCCATTAGGAACAAAGAGGAAGAAGCATTTTCAAGAACTGGAAGCCAAACATCATTCACCAGGGAATTCTACACAATTACTTGCAAAATAATCTCTAAGATGGTCATTTCATCATTAAAATGTTCTTGGTCAGGAGTGATTTTGAGAGGTAGCACTTTGGAAATTCTGTGGTTGATTTAACATCATGTTCTCCTAACAAAAAGAAAAGGGTACCCATCATTCCCCCTCCCACTATGTTACACATCATCAGCACAGGCACTCACTTTTTTCTTTGCCCAGACTCACTGGCACACTGTGTGCTTTTTCAGCAGCCCTTTTCCCTCTTCCATCAGGTAAATCTTTCAACTAAGGAATGAGGAGAAAAATGAACCAAGTATGGCCTGAGGAGGTGAGAAGAAAGGGTGGGAGTCAGCTTAGCAGTTCAGGAAGAGAGGGTTCGGGTCAGCTGATCTACTTAGTGGCAGCAGACTTTCAAAAGAACCTAAAGTGGAAGTGGAGAAAGGGGAACACTCCTCCATTGTTGGTGGGAATGCAAGCTGGTTCAACCACTCTGGAAATCAGTCTGGCGGTTCCTCAGAAAATTGGACATAGTACTACCGGAAGATCCTGCAATACCCCTACTGGGCATATATCCAGAAGATATTCCATCTGGTAATAAGGACACATGTTCCACTATGTTCATAGCAGCCTTNGCCCGGATATAGCTGTCTCGGGGGAAACTATACCAATGCCTGGCAAACATGGAGGTGGAAGCTCACAGTCAGCTATTAGATGGAACACAGGGTTCCCAAGGAAGGAGCTAGAGAAAGTACCCAAGGAGCTGAAGGGGTCTTCAACCCTCTAGGTGGAAGAATAACCATGAACTAACTAGTACCCCCTGAGCTCATGTCTGTAGCTGCATATATAGAAGAGGATGGCCTAGTTGGCCATCAGTGGGAAGAGAGGCCCCTTGGTCATGCAGACTTTATATTCCCCAGTACAGGGGAACGCCAGGGCCAAGATGTGGGAGCAGGTGGGTAGGGGAGCAAGGCCGGGAGGGGGGAGGGTATAGGGAACTTTCTGGATAACACTTGAAATGTAAATAAAGAAATTATCTAATAAATGTTGGAAAAAAAAAAAAAAAGAACCTAAAGCTAGGGCTGAATTCTTTTTGTCTCTGTTACTTGACGGTGGTATACTCAGTAAATCCAAAAGGTTGTGGGAAACTGGAAAAGCAACCACCATTATACATTCAAAAGGGAGCTGTCCAGTGAAACCTCATGACAGTTACTGACTTTTTCAAGGTTTATGTCTTCACTGACACCACACATCAGAGTACCCTCAAATACTCTAGCTCCTCTTCAACAGCTAATCCAAAATTTCCATATGGAAAGTGCCCCTTGAATTTTAATTCCCCAGCTAAGTTTGTTTCACTACCCTGGCCTCTGCCCTCTCTAAAGCTGTCTTTATTTGTGGGCACCACCAGAGTCCAAATTCACATTAACAATTTTTTTTTTAAAGAGGAAAGCTTGAGATTATAGGATTCCCTGAGACCAGTAACAGATGCCTTTAGAAAGTGAGCCTGGGGCATATCAGAGAGAGTCAAGTAGACAGTATATGTGATAGTTTTCTATCACAATGATAAAATACCATGCCAAGGTAAGTTATAAAATGAGTTTTTTGGCTTATGGTTCCAGAGAGTTCTAATACATAATGGCAAAGACTTGATGGCTAGAGCAAGAAGCTGAAGGTACATATCTTGAACTGTAAGCACAAAGCAGAGAAAGCGAACCAGAAATAGTTCAATACTCCAAAGTCTCAAAACTTAGCTTTAGCTGCTCACTTTCCCCAACAAGGTCATACCTCCTAAACCTCTGCAAACAGTTCTACCAACTGGGAACCAAGCATTTAGTTGCCTAAGACCATGAGGGATATCCATGGGCATGTTACTCCTTAGATGTCAGTTGTCAGAAATCTTATTGCACATAACAACATGAAGTGGGGCTTTACACTATAGAGGAATTAAAGTTAGTACACTGAATAAAAAAGAAAATGGGGTCCTAAGGTCCAAAGAAGGGACTGCTTTCCCACAAATCCTAAAAACATCAAGAAGACAAGGAAATGGGGATATAGGCTTTGTGTTTGAGAGGTTTGTGCATGTGTGTGTGTGCACATATTTGTATGTTGGAAAGATGCTATCATGAAAGGTGCTCATGAATCAAATTAATACAGCCTTTTCTGTGGCTGGGAATTGGTGCATAAATAAAAGGCATCTGTGGAATTTATGTTCTCTTTAAGCATGAAAATTAGATTAGCAGCACCATAGATGTCTCAGACTGGTCAGATTGGAAAGACAAGAAACAGTCCTTATTTTATAGCTTCTAAAAAAAAATGTGAGGAGCTGAAGGGGTCTTCAACCCTCTAGGTGGAAGAATAACCATGAACTAACTAGTACCCCCTGAGCTCATGTCTGTAGCTGCATATATAGAAGAGGATGGCCTAGTTGGCCATCAGAGGGAAGAGAGGTCCCTTGGTCATGCAGACTTTATATGCCCCAGTACAGGGGAACGCCAGGGCCAAGATGTGGGAGCGGGTGGGTAGGGAAGCAGGGCCGGGAGGGGGGAGGGTATAGGGAACTTTCTGGATAACACTTGAAATGTAAATGAAGAAAATATCTAATAAAAGTTGAAAAAATGTGGATTTTCTTTTATGGTATATTTCTTCATCTCTCTGTCAATTCTCTTGCATGTGCACACACACACACACACACACACACACACACACACACACAAACACAAACACAAACACAAACACACACACTTCATTTTAGCAAATAACTTTTTGATCTTTCCCAATTGTCCTATAGAACCCATAGTGTCTATTTCTTTCTTCCAAATATTATAAATCTGTGTAATTTCTCCACTTAATGTTTCCTGACAAAACCACATACCTCCTTCTGAATCCTTACTGCATAATATCCAGGTCCTGTACCTTGACATATGATGGGAGTAGAAGATTCTGTGGCAGAGGAACTCCATGTATTATACTGGGGGAAAAATCTTATAGGGCATAGTGACCTAATCACATATGATGTTCCCACTGAAATTCAAGTTTCTCAAGGTTGTGGGGAAGACAGTTAGGTACACAGTAAGTCTCAATAACAAGTAGTAGGTTTGTTGCATCTTGGATCAGATCCAGACAGTTATGATTATTTCCTACTGACACTAAATTCACAGAAGGCTGAGAAATTAGGAGAGTGAATTCTAAGTTTTGTCATTGGCAAATGGCACATAGGAAGTCCAGTGCTTCCCCTTTCCTAGTATCCAGGCTGACACTGTCCTAGGCTTCTGCTTAAGTAGGAACACTTGCCATCCTGCTAATGCCAAACCAATAATGAGTATTCCCCATAAGTCTTAGACTCAGAGACTGCTAAGTAGCTCCTTGTAGAGACTGCACACTCCACTTAGAGCAAGTTCACAAAGTAACCTCTCAATATCTCCAAGATTCTATCTTGTACCCAAAATAATGAGGTTCAGCTATTCTTATTTTGGCAAAATTGCTTTTATTCTTCCCTTCATATCAGTTACTGCTGTTTTTCAAAGTGAGCAGCTGGTCTGATGGTGATTGCTAGCTCAGTGTTTTAATTTCACTTCTTCTGCTTTGATAAAACACTCTGACATGAAGCAACTTTAGAGAGAAATGGTTCATTTGGCTTACAATTCCAAGTTATAGTCCATCACTATGAGGAATTCAAAGCAGGAACTGGAGGAAGCAAGTCACAGACCTCCAAGAGCAGAGGAATAGATGAATGCCTATTTGCTCAGTTGCTTGTCTGCTTGTACTCAGCATTGTGTAGGCTTAGATTTTTCAGAATCTACTTTATTTAGGGTTTTTAAAGGCTTTAGCCTTCCTTCCAGCCCACTGACAATTGGTAGGGGAAAAAGAAGGTTAATAGGAAAAAGGAATTGTGGATCTGTTTAGAAGTAGTTCCTTGGCATGATTCTACTCTTTATTGCTAGGATACCAGCCATACAGTTCAATAGCAAACACCAAATATGAATCAGTAGTGGCAGCAAGATCCAGCAGAAACAGCAAGGCTCTGCCAAATTGGTAAGTCAGCAGAAGCAGTGAAAATCAGCCAGAATACCATGAAAAGATCTTTGGCACATTTCTTTCTAATAAGTTAAGACCAGAAAAGACTAGCAAAGCATACATAAAGCAATGCAAGAGCATCCTCTCATTGTTTGTGGGGTTCTATTTATATTCTTTCTAAGCATCACACATCTTCTCAAGTGTCTGGTTTCAGCAAAACATCACATGCCTTCTCCTTCTCACAAGATAGTCCATAAAAACATCACAAGACACAACTGAGTTGTTAAAGAAACCAAAACTTTCCACTTCAGGATCATGTTTCTATTATTACACAGTTCAGGACTTCCTGCCTAGGGAATGATGCCACCCTTGGTAGACTAGGTCTTCTCATATCAATCAACTTAATACAATCCCCCACAGAGATGGCAAACAGTCTCTCAACTGGAAGGAAATTATCTTCCCAGTTGATTCTAGGTTGTATCAGTTTGACAATTATATTTAAATAAACTTCATACCAGACTTTTCACTTGGCAGCCCTGGGTGATTAGAACAGGCTACCCACAAAGTAATGACTCTCAGTTGATCTGCCTCCAAATGATGACTGGGTGTCAGGTGGTCTCACAGTAGGCGACCCAGCAGATTATGCCTCTGTTCTTATTGTCAGGAGTTAACAGGCAAGATAATAAGTTTTATCATTGTTGCAGGATATTAAATCACACTATGAATCCTGAGATTGTGGTATTTATTGAAAAAACAAAACAAAACTATTTTTAATTTTGGTGTGGTTTAGCCCTTAGCACACACCTTTATTCTCTTAGGCCTGAACACAGACACACCCTTAATACACACCTTAAATCCCTAACCTTAAGGTAAAGTTAGTTTGTAGGAGGAAGCAACCATGTTTGAAAGTGATGTCTAATTGAGTAGAAGACAAAGTGACAAATCAGAGAGAGATTTGACAGAATAGAATTTGCCCAACTCTCAGAAGATAGGAAAGGGAAGCTATTTGAGAAAAGTACAGAGAGAGAAGGCAGTTTTACCAGAAGAGTTTTACAGAGACAGGTTGAAGAGAGAACAGGCTAGACACAGATGAAGGCAGAGCAAGCCAGAAAATGAAAATGAGTCAAAAAATTAGAGCATATTGCCAGAGTTAGTTTGAGGCAAAGCAGGGCAAAAGTCAAAGGCTGAGAGAGAAGCCAGACTGAATCAGTCACCTTGGAGAGAAGTTTGAGCATAAGCAGCTGAGTTGAACCTGCCAGCAAGAGATCAAAAAGAAGTAGAAAGGGTGAGATTATTCAGCAGTAAGTCTCAGAGACTGAAAATATTCTAAGCCTGGATAAGATTGTACAGAGGCTAGAAGCTTCTAGGACTAGGACTAAGTTAGTTGACAGAGGCAGTAAGCCTTGGGGATGGCAATTACTACAGGAGAATAAAAGGTACTTTTACAGGTCATAATACAAACCACACATTCTTAACTCCAATATTTCCAGTAAGAACATATTTACCTGTACTTTATTCTTCAATCTGCTTCTCCACTGATTCCAAACTCAGTGGGAACTTAGGGAATGAGAGCAATCACAATCCCAAACCCCAGAAATTAAGGTGTTGATTGAAGAGCCAGGCAAACTAACCAGAACTGGGGAGCGAAAGCAGCATCTGATGGTCAAATGCCATAGACACAGGCTCTGCACTCACATCCTCCTAGCCGTTGACCACTGAGAGACAAGTCAGCTTTTGTGGCTGTGGATAAATAGAAGCCTCTGTGTGTGTTTGTGTGTGTGTGTGTGTGTGTGTGTGTGTGCCTGACTGCTCATGAGGTTCATACTTGTGCTGAAAAACATTAGCTTTTGCAGAAACACACTTCATGGGAATGAGAAAGAGGCCTAGGTGATTCTGACTTCTCCCAACATTTCATCACCAAGGAAAAGCTATACTTACAGAGAGAAAAGTCATATCACAAGGCTGAGAGGCTATGCTATGAGATAGGTGACATGCCCAATAATATTTTACTTCCTTTTATGAGTAGAGATAAATATTGCAATTTCATTTCTTCACTTTTCATTTATTGTTGTCATAATTTTTCAGTTTTGTCTGCTATTATTATATATTGATCAAATGAACCATTTAAGTCTATGGGAATGCAGCCAGGGGAGAAAGAAATAAGTATTGCCTAGCTATTGTTAGTAAACATATGAAGTGGCCCTTTTTTACATCAGCTCTGGATGCAATGACAGGCAAGGACATCACATTCTTACTAATGGTAAAAGGCTGGAAGATGAACAGCTTCCCTGGTCTGAACTACCCTTTGATCCATTTTGAATGTTACATGTATTATCATATGCCTCCTTTATGATTTTTATTTTATTTTTATTTTAATTAACCCCCCCATGTCATGAACAAGACATTGAGAAATAGAATTACATAAATAATTTCCACAAAAATAGAATATAACCAGGATGTGGAAGCAAGATCCAGGCCTATCCAATCTGACTCTGGGTATATACACTTCTCTATGAACCTTTGGACATAGGTGACTGTTTTGTTAAGAAGAAGAAAATCTAGTAGAATTCATAAGACAACCTAGGACCATCTTTCTCACTTCCCTGGCAGGTTGAATCATGGATGTATCATTGCCACAGAAGCCATAAATACAGAAGCTGATGAGCACCCTTTATCTATTATCTAAAAGACAAGCTTCTCTGTCTCACTCTCCACAAGAATTTACACTGAGATGCAAAGAGACCTTTGACAATGCAGAGAATGGGTGCTACAGCCCTGGGTTTGTAGCCTTAGATACATAGCAGATTTTTGCCACCATGTGGAATAGACATCGACAGAAAAACCTGATTTGTAAAAAAGAGAACAAAGCAGGTGTTGTGGTAAACATGCAAGGTCTAAAAGACTCATTTTTCTCAGGCTTTCTTGTGTATCTCTCTCCTCTTTTTTCTTTTTAATACATGTACTCCAACTAACAGCATGACAACTGGCTTTCTTCCTTCATTATCCAAGTGCTGCATACTCTTGCAATGCAGTAAGCACTCAATAAACATGCTCATCACAAAGAAATGATAAATATTTGAGTTAATGACTATAGTAGGCTGTATTGACAATACCACAATATATAAATGTATTGAAACAGTTCATCATGTTCTGTAAATATATACAATTGTTGCTTATTAATAATAAAATAGGACAATACTTGACTTTGTTTTTTCCACCTCCAAAGTTGATTGATCTTAGTATCACCAGCATGATTTCAGCCTGTTCCCCACGAGCAATGAATTGTTTGAAAAGGTTCCCATCTCCTACTCAAGAGGAATGAAACTTACAGCACACATACAGACATAATGAGGACTTATTAAATTGGTTTAACACTAAACAGTCAGAGAATTCCAGCTATGGCTGTCTGATTATAATAAAGCTAGAACCTAGTAGTTGTTCAGTCCATACAGAGCTGAATATCTCAGCAGTTACGGTATAGTACTGAAGGCCTTGAAAGATTCATGGGGAGCTGCCATTCCTCATTTACATTGAAATACTGACAAAGCCATTTCTTGTATCAGTAAAGGAATCAGTAGTGACCACAACATCGTAGATGTACTGATCAGTAAGAGTAAATCCCAAACAGTAAAAGAAATAAAATAAAATAAATGAAAACCTTTTCCTCCTTCCAGGTCCTTTTCTCTGCACTGCTATCAAAAGGTGCCACCCACATTCAGGGTGGGTCTGCCCACCCCAGTTAAAGAAGTCAAGACAATCTCCCACAATAATCCCACAGCCTGCAGGCAAACCCAATATTGGCATTCTTTCATTAAGAGTCTTCCCAACCAATTCTTTGTTATGTCTTTTTTGTTTGTTTGTTTGTTTGTTTGTTTTGTTGCTGTTGTTTTTTTTTTTTTTTGAGACAGGGTTTCTCTGTGTAGCCTTGGCTGTCCTGGAACTCACTTTGTAGACCAGGCTGGCCTTGAACTCATAAATCCACCTGCCTCTGCCTCCCAAGTGCTGGGATTAAAGGCGTGTGCCACCACTCCCGGCTCTTTGTTATGTCAAGTTGACAATTAAAGCTAGCCATCAAATTCCTTGATCAAGACTTCAAGTTAAATTATGAACAGGAGTGCATATCCCTGCTTTTCATAGGATGCTGAAGAGATCCTTAACTATTTCAGGCAGCTAAGGTTGTCTTCTGGTCTCCACATACTGTCCATACAGATATACATGATCCCACACACATGTATGAATCTACACACACCTGAACACACACACACATACACACACACACACACACACACAGAGAGAGAGAGAGAGAGAGAGAGAGAGAGAGAGAGAGAGAGAAACTAGCCCATGTCACACCATTAAGTTAGTTGAGTCTGGCAATCCTCCTCTGGCTTTGCTGTTCCTGCCAGAGCTCCTCCTCCCTATGCTACCACACCTGGATCAGGAAGGTATTCACAATCTATGTGAGGGTGATTGTTGCAAGGTCCACTGTCTCTGTGAAAGAAAGGTAGGAATTGGCTCTACTTGGTGCCCAGAAAACCATAGATAATTACAATCACATTCTCCAAGCAAGTAAGAAAACCTCAATGGGCAAAGGATGGCAGGAGCTTGTAGGCACCCAGGCCCTAAACATGAATCTTTCTGAGCTGTGAGCAGAAGGTGCCTCCTGTCAGTCATGTGGGGCTCCAGATTGGTGCAGAGGGCATCTCACTTGTACTAAATGTTAAATGAAGCAATTAAAGATAAAAAGGACATTTTAATTGCCTAGCTTGGCCAGCTCCAAAGGGGCTCAAGTTTCAAGTAAATGTGAAGGCTTAATTATGCTTAAGGGGAGAGTCACCTGGCATCATAGGCTGATTATAGGAAAGCCCAAGATGAAATAAAGAGTGCCAAAAGTTATGTCAAAAATTAAGACAATGGAGGAGAGAGATGCCACATGCCAGAGCATAAGGCAGCAGCAACATGGAAAGATCCCTTAGTGGTCTGCCACACAAGGGAACACTGGGCAAATTGACCTCATATATATCTTAATATTTTTCTCTTTCCTTTAATGCACATATGATTTTTCTTGTTTCAGATTCAAAAGGCTGGGCAACTTTTTTCTTTACATCTCCCAAGGTAAGATTTTTACTTGTCTCCATTGCCTTTGCCCAAGGACAGACACCACATCACTGCTGCAGCTGGTATGGCTCTGTGGGAGATTCCATGGAGGACTTAATAGAGGTAGTGTAGGGGGAAAGAGGAGAAACAACTGGTGTTGGGGTTGCCATGATTCATATTTTATTCTTTAGAAAATTTCCTCATAATGATCACCAAAATTACAGTTTACTCAGAATTAAAATATCGTCTCTATGCTTTTTTCCTTTCTGATCTATTATAATGTAAATTTGAATTAATACCTGTGAGATATGTCTATAAAAAACTTCACAATCTCATAGACTGTTGCTGTGTAAAACTTTCCCCATTACAAGAGCTCTGTTTCCAAATACATATAAAGAGTTATCTAGGCTTCTCTCTGGTCAATGAATGTATTTACTTACTAGCATTCACTACCCTGCAAAATACTGATTTAAGATAAGCTAATTAGTTAGCTCTAAAACTGAAACCAGGATCTAAATATAAAGACTTCTAGCCCTAGTATTCATCCTTCCATATCCCCAGCCTTCACCCCTGCAAGTACCTACACATAACAACAATGGGGTTGTTGCCTAATTTTGAGAAATACGTACATCGTCAAAGTAATCCTAAATGGTTTTTTTTTTATTATATCCCACCTTTTGTCCACTTTGAGGTCGACACATATGAACTACTATTAGTTCTGCCCTAGAAGTATTTAGAAATATGGGAAAGTTATCAATTTACTGATCTTCATATCTCTTTATATCCTAGAGTTCAAGATGATATCACTAGATGGTGTGGTAACTTTGAATCTTTGTCCACAGCAGAAGGCATGGTTACCACTTCCTAGGAGGAAGCTTCAGCAGTGTCCTGAGACATAAGCTAACTACTGAATGTTGAAGGAGACAGTAGCTGCTTGAGAAGGGCAGGTTAGCTCCTAAGAACAGAGCCTATAGTTCAGGAGTGAAGCCAGCCAGCATCTGCAACACACAGAAAAGTTAAAACATCTCCTCTCAACAAGGCTCATTATAAACTCTCTGTTCCTGGATCATGAGCTGAAGTTCTTCCAGAGGTCAAGTAGCTCATTCCCCTGCCTTCATGATTTTAGTATCATCTAAAAGAGTAGCTCTCAATCTTTCTAATGCTGGGACCCTTTAATACAGTCCCTCATGTTGTGGTGACCCTCAGAGTCTTAGTGGAGTGAAGCACCATGACTAAAAAACAAGCTGGGAAGGAAACGGTTTATTCAGCGTACTCTTTCATATTGCTATTTATCATAGGAGGAAATCAGAACAGGACTCAAGCAAGGCAGGAACTTGAAGGCAGGAGCTGATGCAGAGGCCATGGAGGCGTGTCCTTTGCTTTTATTATAGATGCCAGAGCCACCAGCCCAAGGATGGCACCACCACAATGGGTTGAGCCCTCCCCTACTGATAAATATTGAGAGAATTTCTCACAGCTGGATCTCATGGAGGCATTTTCTTATCTGAGGTTCCTTCCTTTCTGATGACTCTAGCTTGATACAAAGCCAGCCAGTATACCCAACCAAAAAAGTATTTTTATTGCTACTTCATAATTGCAATTTTGCTACTTTTATGAATCATAATGTAAATATCTGTGTTTTCTGATGATTTTAGGTGACCCCTGTGAGTCATTTGAGCCCCAAAAGGGTCATAACCCACAGGTTGAGACCTCTGATCTAAACAGAAAATGCTTATGCATATAAACGGGGTTATAAGGCTCCATCTTTTTCATTTGCCCAATGCATTCCTAGCTCTCAAGGTGATAGATGCTAAGGTATAAAGCTGCCCTCACACAAAGCTTCCTTCTTTCCACTTCACATACTTTCTGTTAGCAGATTAATTTGAAAGCACAGTCCAACCACAGGCCACAAGACATCTGGGAGAGCTTTGCTTTGATCTTGACCTATGTGGTAACCAAGACAGACAGTCATTGGGCAAGGGCTTCATGAACCACTGCATCCTAGTGGGCAGCCTACCTGTACTTTCTGATCTCACTTCTACATGAGAAAAAGAATAGGCATTCTCTTTCCGTTTCTCCCTCTAATCAAACCTAACTGTGACCACTTCAGTAGAAATACAACATTTGTTTAGGGAGAAAAGGAGAGATGTCACCAACTCATGGTGCTGCTTTCCCTTTTAGTGGCCCTGACAGGAACAGCACCAGCCAACTTGTGCCCACAGGCTCCTCTTTGTAGTGCCTGACATTTATAAACACCCGCCTTCAGGTGCAGCTGAGTGGAGGGCTGTAAAGAAGGGAAAATGACACAAGCTTCCAAACACACACGTTTTCCTCTTTTCTTTACCTTTTCAGTTAAAAGTCAGAATGTAAAGTGCAGGCCTCATTTAATCAGAGGGTAATGCTTTCCATTTCAAAGTTCTTTTAATCTGAGGGCACATTCCACAAACATCTCTTCTCCAGGCACCCCCTCTCCCATCCCATTAATAATACACTAATGCTGACTTAAACAGAATGAGCTGGAGGGAATTGAAGAGGTGCTTGCAAATTCTCTCATTTGCCCTCATAGGTCTGAATTCTGAGCCACCTCTGCAGCTGCTGTGATCCACAAAGTTCTCTTTTACAAATGCATACTACTTTCCTGTTGTTTTGATAAAACACTTAGCAACCAAGCCCCCTACCCACCTTATGCCTCCATTATAAAAGATTTAGGGAAAGAGAAAATAGCTAACAGATGCTTACACTGGGAGCTGAGAAGCTTGGGTTCATCTTCAACCATAACTCATTAGAACATACGAGGAACACATACTCTATCCCAGACCCTTGGGGTTAAAATGAGTGATGAAACACTCCCCCCCCCACCCCCACCACACACACACACACACACACACACACACACTCCAGAACCGAGTGGCCGCTGATTATCTATGTCCTTGAGTGAGGTGCTCGAGCAGTGTGGGTCTTGTATCTCCTTTTTGAAGAAGAGAAATAATAGCTGGCTTCTCTCTCTCCCTTGCAGACTGAGAAGGTAGTAAACCTGAGCATTTAAGCGTATCTTCACAGATCATTAACTGTGATGGGGAATGGAGGGTCATACAAGAAATGGAATTTTTGAGCTAGAAGGAACTAAAGAAATCAACCATTCTAACCTTTTTATATAAGAAGAAAGCCATAGAACAAAAATGTTAGGAGCTTCTGTCAAAAATACATCAGGAATGAAAGCAAAACATCTTTGAAAAACTGTAGCTGGTAGATTAGGCAGACCCATTTATGCCCATGCTGGGGAGGCACTGATCAGGGAGAGCGGTGAGGAAGCCTGGGTTCTCATCCTGGTCCATCAATCAACAGCAGCTCTCCCCCCCCCCCCCTTGTGTTGATCACCTCTAAACTGAGAATTATGGAGAAGGGTATCAGGCACCATGGTTTGGAATCCTGCCAATCTGGGTTTGAGTCTTCTGCCACATTTTTTGCATGTGCCATAAAAGAGGTCACCTGGGAATGATTCTGAGCCTCAGTTTTTACTTCTGCAAATTGGGAAAAACTCTACCGTAACAAGAGAGTTAGAATTAAATATGACAAAGTACAAGAAGAGCTCTGAATAGTCATACATTTAATAAATGTTAATTTCCTCCCTTCCTGGACAGCCCTTCCAGCATTA
Organism: Mus minutoides; assembly: GCA_902729485.2. Taxonomy (NCBI): domain Eukaryota; kingdom Metazoa; phylum Chordata; class Mammalia; order Rodentia; family Muridae; genus Mus; species Mus minutoides. The sequence continues at coordinate 46,228 of LR754296.1, forward strand.
AAATTCTATGACTGTGAAATGTCTCCTTAAAGTCGGATCGTACATAGTGGATTGGCTTTACTGCCTTTATGCCCCACAGGATAGGGAGGAGCCAGATACTTCTAGTAGAAGATGGAATGCAGATCTAGAAATGTGACAGCTCACTCAAGGTCATTGCAGGTTATCACATTAAACAAGTATCTGCTTCTAGCCTGGGGATATTGCTCAAAGCAACCATCTGTGAGCCAGAGAGAGAACCCTTTGCTTCCCACCAGTCACTCATCAGTAATGCAAATGGTTTAAGAAGAACAGTAGAAAGGAGAGGGAGAATGTGGATTTTAGAGTGATGACATTACCACAGGTACTTCCCTTCATCTCAACAGCCCTACAGGATTGTAAGAATCCCCACATTTAGATGATAAAATGGAGAAGCAGAGAAATAAAGAGATCTGCTCACCAACAAGTCCCAAAGTTGGACAGGCAACGGAGCCAGAGTCCATCATCTTGCTTCTTGCAACCCAGGGTCCTTATGAGGGTACTCACATGAGGTGAATCCTCACCATCAGCAGAGATATCTGCACTATCAAACATGGCTCAAGGCCCTGCAAAATACTCTCCTTTCTACTTCACAATCCTATTTATGCTCTTTGGTATAAAAGCCAAAACAGTATTTCCCAGCCTGAAGACAATTTATGTTTTCCTGCTATACAATTCCCTAAAGCCAAAACAGGGAGGGAGGGAGCTTCTGGGACAACAGTCCCCATCCCTGGCTATCGTTTGGCAAACAGGTTTGAGATTTAACAGGTTTCTAAGAGACCCAGGACCTGGAAACATGTGGCATGCTTTAAGGCTGAATCCCGCAGCTGGTGATAAATGAAAAGAAGACTTTTCAAATGGAATGAATGTAAATGAGAGAAGAAGCCCCTGGTTAGGGAAGTTATTCTAGCAAGTGGCTATATAAATGTCTTTATATTGTTATTTCCAATATTAGTTTGTTGTTCCTCCATGAAAGCTGATTTATTTGAAATGTTATTACTAGAAACACCCTAATCTTTTGGTAATAATTCATATACTGGAAGATTACAGTTTTGGAAGGAAGCCCAGTGCTGTCTGGAATCCTATTTATGGATTAAAGGATTTGAACAGCATTGCAAGCAAGATCTCTAAAGAGTAGGATAATGTAAACCTGGTTCCATATAAAACGCTTTACCCTAGCTGTAGTAACCCCATTAGAATCAGATTGTTGGAGGACACTGGATGTGAGAACTCTTGGTACACTAAACCAGGATATCACTGCCCCAGAAGAGCAAGGATTTTCCAGCCCAATTGTCCTTTGTTTTGGCAGGCTGTGCTCAGTTCTGTAGTTCCCCTTTCTTTAGGATATGCCAACCTCATATGACAGGTATTTACTCTTCAAAAGCTATATCCAAGTGAGGAAAGGAAGCATCACCTGTCACAAGAAGGCATTAATGAAGCCAAATTTGGTTCATTCACAGAGCTTATGTGATCAACGTGTCCATGTGCTTTGGGTCCTTGGAAGTCTACAGGTCAATATTGGCCCCTCCCCTACCAAAAGTGAACTTTTAATGAATAGTCCAAGTCTTGAAACAATGAGAAGTGGATACTAAACAAATATTTCCAGGCAGGAAAGACTAATGTTGACTGCCATGACAGCAAAGCACCAAAAACACCAAGAGCCCCAGAACACTTTCCTCTTGTACTCCAGGGAATCTAGAGCTTAGATACACAGTACAAAGGCCCTACAAGTTGGACAGGTTCATATGACTTCACTCATTATTGACTGCAATGTAGACTAGTTATCTGACTTCTTTGAACCAAGATTTGAATCTATAAAGATGAGGTAGCTTCTCCTTTGAAAATCTGTTTTAAGACTTGAGTTAGAAAATTCACAACACATCGACTAGTCCAGAGACAGCAATACCACCACCAACTGTCACAATATAGGAAAAAGGTTGGCAGTCTCCAAACCAATGGTTGCACTTCACTTTTCTGTCTAATCCTATAAAGTTTCCAACAAAAGAGCCATTAGCTGGAGCTCTACAGAACAATGACAAAAGGAGGAAGCAAGGAGAGAAAGGAAGAAAGACAGGGCAATGTCATGCTCTCCTTCAGCACCACCACTAGCTAGTAATGTGAGTATCATCTGCCACATAAATAATGGATAATAATTCTAATTATACCACTGCTTAAATCTTACCTCAGGAAATTTCCCCCTTCAAATTATTTTAGTCACCTCAACCACATTCTGTTTTATACTATGATTTCCAGCCTCCATTCTTGGTTCTTACTTTAGATAGTATGGTACAGGGGGAGAGATTTCTTCTCAGACTAAGTGTGAACAAGGGATCCACCACAGGCACCAACAAAACTGTGGACAAGCGCATACCTGGCTGCTACCAGGAACTGTGGGGGTGGAGTTTAGACAGAATACCAATAAACATGAGCTTACATTTGTGTGTGTGTGTGTGTGTGTGTGTGTGTGTGGTGTACACATGTATGTCTGCATGCACTTGTGTGTGTAAATCTTCTGTTGAAGTCACTGAAGAAAAAGTGGTACTTATTTAAAAATGAAGATTCTGAATTCTGCACAAAGATTATTAAATTAAAATATACCCTGGAAATCTGCACTTCTAACAAGCTGCTTCAAGGAGGAGCCTTTTGTGCCTCATATTTCAAATGACTCTTTTCAGGTGCCTTAGGAGAGAAGAGTCCATGGACATCAATGTCACCCAACTTCCCACCCAAACATATGACAGAGAATATTTTCATTGTGTTTAGGTGTTTACAAAACGTTTCACAAGTGTTATATCCTACTAAAGAGTGTACATACTAGCAAAATAAAGTCTTGCTGAAAATTATTTATACTTATAACAATAAAGAATACCTAGTCTACCCAGCACTGTGGGAACATGTTCCATTTTGTCTCAAGAAACTTCCCGAAAAACATATAGGTTTTACCTTTCGATAATTAACAACAATTAATTATATTTTGTATTTTTAAGTGAATTAGACATCACTGTCTTGAGAAACCAAAGATTGTAAAGGTACTTCAACATCAGGTTTATTGGGACTACCATTAGCAGCATCTCCTTGTTGGTAAAGCCCTAAAGTCATTGGTTAGCTACATGTGCCTGTGGGGTGCAGTGGCACAACTCAACATTTTTCTGACTTTTTATAGTCCCAGCCATGAGACAATTTTTCTTTCAGCTTGTGGTTTTTCTGATTCTTCTTAGTGTTAACTATCAAAGGCAATTCTTGCAAATAAGACCTAAGGCACCTTCCCTCACCCTTTCTAATTAACTTCTTCTAAGGCAAGGGGAGGTTGAGAAAGCATTGTAATTGCAAACACAGTGAGATGAACTTAAGTCTGAATAGGATCTTCTGGGAAACATTTATGAAGTTGAGTGTGAGTTGTGTAGGCTGCTTGTTATTCTTTACTCTCTTCTTATTGCAGCTGTCCTTAAGAAGCTGAGGTGGGTCTGCAGTTAAGACCTGGATAAAGAAGGTGTATGGCTGCATCACTCTGAGCTGGGAATTTCTTCATCAAAGCAGCTATGACTCAAGATGGAATCACTTGCATATATACTACAACAGTATAGAGAAAAAAATTCCAGGGTTAATCAGAAAAAGAAAATCCAATATCAGTGACTGAATCTGTAAGAACATCTCCTGTTACAACTTTTAGATAAACAATACAGATTGCTAATGTGTACCCTCAGAACAAGCACTTAGCTCTAATGTGCTCCATGGGAGTCATCATATGTGTGTCAGAATAAAGAATCTCTCCCAGATGAATCCCAAAAGGATTCGCAGAAGCTAGCCTAGTATGAAGAGGTTATCTTAGAGAGAAGTCCAGGAAAAAGGAAGCTATGTGAAGGTCCAGAGAGTGATAAGGCTTCCCCAGTGAGAGACAAACAATGCAGCCTGGGTAGGGATACATGTTGCCTGGTAAAGGATACATGTTGCCTGGTAAAGGATGCATGCTGCCTGGTAAAGGATACATGTTGCCTGGTAAAGGATACATGTTGCCTGGTAAAGGATACATGCTACCTGATTTGGGATTGGGATGGGAGGATGAGAAATGGTAAGATCAGAAGTTATATGTTATTAAAAGTGATGAAAACAATTTTAACTAAGGAACTGAAAGGGTCAGATTTTCATTTTGAAAACAGCTGCAAGCCGGGCATGGTGGCGCACGCCTTTAATCCCAGCACTCAGGAGGCAGAGGCAAGAGGATTTCTGAGTTCGAGGCCAGCCTGGTCTACAAAGTGAGTTCCAGGACAGCCACAGCCAGGGCTATACAGAGAAACCCTGTCTCAAAAAACAAAACAAAACAAAACAAAACAAAAACAAACAAACAAACAAACAAACAAACAAAACAAAAACGAAAACAGCTGCTATGCCTAAATGATGGCGGTCAGAGTAAGAATGCATATAACTAGATGCTATGGCTAAGCTATGGCAGAAATACAGGAAATATTGTATTGAACACATGCCCTGAATTCGGAAGATGAGGGAGAGGCATGTATCAACAGTACTATCTCTAGTTTGTTACTTCAGAGGATCAAATAGTTGAAAAAAGAGTACATGGCTTCAGATCTTTGACCTAGAGTAAATAGTAGCATCACATTTACTTACTCTCATAAGCTTTTCTACTCAAACAGATTTTCTGAGACCCAGGGGTTTACCCTCTTAGGTGTTTGGTGATCATACCTTGATAACATCATTCCCCCTAAACTCCAAGGGAATAGTTTGGAGGAGGTGAAGATAACACTTCAGTTTAGATTAAAAAAAAAACAAAAACCCAGAGGTAATTTTAACAGAATTAATCTGAATGCAACCATAGGGTCATATGGCATACTTGGTGGTGAAACACAAGACATAAAGAGAGACTTTTTGCTCTATCTGGAAGAGCTAACTAATACTTCAGACACAGGTTATGGGCCAGTATAAAATAATGCATAAATGTTCCCAAACCACAGCTTATAAATAGTGATGTTTTTATTCTCTTTAACAGCAAACTAGAATAATGGGCAGTCCTCAGCATGGCAGTCTTTTCAAGACATCTTGAAATCATCCCATTGGCAAGAAAGAATCACCATCAAACAGCAGGCTGGGGACCACAGTCCCTGCAGGAGATGACCAGGACAAGCCAAGAAGATGGTTTGGCCTTTCCTCCCTCCAAAATCACTATATGGGGCAGGAAGAAAAAGAACAGAAGTTGAAATGTTAGAAAATGGGAAGAAAATTCAAGGGCATCTGGTCATGGCATTCCTGTGCTCAATTTATAAACCCTACTTTTTAATCTGGAAAAAAAATGACATTGAAGAAAGGAATAAAGGACAGCCAGTCAGATATAACAAAATGCGTAGTTTCAACATCCTTTATCCCCACTTTCCCAATCTTAAATGTTGTATTTCAGAAACAGGTCTATACTGGTTTGGATAAGGCCATGTGCCTTGTGAATAATTCACAGAACCAGCTAACATCTATTCACCAGGCTTCTAGCCCAAGGGTTCAATGAAAGTATACATTCAGGCACAGAGTTGCTAGCAATACCTGAGGAAGTGCAATCAGTTACCCTTGCCATGATCTCCTCTCTGTTATAACCCTGTCTCTGGTGGTAATACTTTGAAATCTTAGATGATCAGGCTAGGCCAGTAGACATGTGGACAAGAACAGCTGCTGTAAGACTTCCTAGTCCATCTCACACTCAGAGCTAAGCCTTTCATTCCAGGATCTTATATCTTGCTGAAAATACATGGAGTGATTTTGTGTAGACATGCCACGTCCAACTTTGTATGGCCACATTTGGCTTTTGCCTTCATTCTGGGCTTAACATATTGCCATAACATAGAAGCCCCTGGGATGCAGGGCAGAAGGGATAGCTCAGCTGGACATTCTACTCTGGGCTCAAGACATAAAGGTCTAAGTCCCTTTGTTTCCCATCAGGCTCTCTAACATGACTTCTACATTTGCACCCAAGGATGTAATCACTGCAACGACAGGACTTTGTTTCAACATGCTGTTATGAAAATATAAATCAGCCTCAGTTTTCATCACCATTAGCTTCTCAGGAGAATGAAGAATTAGCTAGAAAAGGATGTCATTCTTGTGTCCAGGTGATAGCTGATGGAATGAGATGGAGTTATCTACAATTGAAAAGAATTATCTGGAGTTAGAAAGGAATCCTGTTTGCCTCCATTATCATTTGCTCATGGCTGGAAGTAACCCAGAATTCTAGGGGCTCTGCTGGGGTCTAGGTGCTAAACACATTTCTAGAGAAATTCAGAATTGCCCCTCACTCTCAAACCCAATGGAACCCCATCTCTTTCTAACAAAGTAGAATGTGAATTGATGGTTTTGTATGCCAGTCTGTCAATGTAACACTATCTCCATTTTTCATAAGGACTATATGGAGATTCAGTTTGACTTGTACTGAACACAAGTTTGCTGCCTGGCACTTTAATTTTATTTCCTCTGTGCCCACATCTACCAACCACAAAGCAATAAAAAAGAAAATGCTTTCTGTCTAGTCATTAATGATATATACGCAGTTACTTAAGAATGGGATGGTTCATTTTCCAAGTTCAGAGGATTTTTCTTTTCTTTTTTCTTTTTCTTTCTTTTTTTCTTTTAACAAATACTTGTCTCTAAGTATGACACCATTTAAAATTCTTTCTCCACTGGGCTTCCCAATGCCCTTCACAAAGAGCTTAGGTCTCAATAGACTGACACAGTTTTGAATGAACTAGAAGTTGATCTAATTCATAAGTAGAGGCACCTCTGAGGGGAAACTTGCTACATTTTAGAATTTACCAGAAACAGTTATGCACAAAATGTTTCTGCTGGAACAAAGTAGTCAAAATAAATGTCTTGCCTAAAGAGAAGGAACTGGGCAAATGACCCCAGGTGCCCTCCCTCCAGGCTCACACTCCAGAATCCCACAGCCCGGTCGGTCCTTCCCCTTTGGCATCTCTACAAAGAAAGCAAGCAGAACATCTTGTTTATCCTGTCCTCATTCCATGAAGAAATCTAATGAGATAAAAGCCCAGGTCTGCATAGGAAGTAAATCAGGAGTGTCTGTCTCCACAAATTCTATGCAGAACCCATCTTGCTAAATAAAATGTGACATTCATAACAAACAAAGCAAAAAGCAGATAAAGGACGAGAGCCCTCAGATTTAATGCTGGAAAACCTTTGGCGATAAATAAGTAATATTATAATAAAAGATATTATAATGCATTGTCATTGTAGAAAGAAATGTAATATAGTCTGAGGAAGAAGATAGATGGCTCAAGTTGTTTCTCTGACAGTGGAAGTAATAGCTATTGAATGTTATGTTTAGCATATCATAAAATCAGTGTTAGCAGGCAAGACAGCCCTCCAGCTGTCCCGAAGTCCACAGTCAGTCTTCTGACATCAGCAAGCAGAAAGCCTGGAGTACACATACAGCTCACTGGTATGGATGGGCTCATGTACATAAATTGGAAGAGACAGTGCTTCCACTCAGCCTCCAGTCTGCAGTGAAGTGTACTTCAGGGTGACTGTGTTATGTCTTTCTTCAACTCCCTCTGTACTTCTCATTCCTAAGTGACTCCTGCCCATTATAGAACCTCAGCTGGAAAGTTTAAACTTAAAAAGCATTGTAAAATTCTGAGGGTTTAGGGGCTGGATCTCATCATATATTGGATAGTCATGAGCTAATCTGGGTTTCCTTCAAAAGCTCTGGAAAGCCTCCTTCTGTAAGTGGCTCTGTCAAAAGGCCAGAAATTCATCCAACGAGGAAGGGGAGGGAGGGAGGCATAGCATCAATACCATGGAACTTAGACTTCTACATTCAATAACTTTAGTTGAGCAATGGTAAGCACAAGAAAGCCAGGAGACAGATATTTCAGCCAAGCACTCGCACAGAAGGGGGTCTTCACTTGTGCCAAATGCATGCAAAAAGAACACTGTTTGTTTTATTTTCAGGTTATTATTTGCCAGGAAGGCCCACTAATAAAGTATCCTGGGCAAAATGTCATTTTTAGAACTAAAAAAATCAAATGAGTAACTAAAAGAAGTTCACATGTATCCAAATAGATTTCTTCACTCCTCCCAGCCTATGTAGTGGATGTGAAAGACTGAGACAACCGGCCTCTCAGTCTTGGCCCCTCAGAAAATATGGTAGGACAGTATTCCAAGCACAGTGATTTCTTGGCTCCCCAGAAAGAACAGGGTCCTGAGACATTTAGATGAAACTAACTCAGAATAAAAGAGAGCGGAGAGGGAAAGAAATGTGGCTTAACTTCTGAGAGGGCCTCTCCTAGTGGGAACTATTCTGTCTTATCATTAATTTGAAAATCCCGCTATAAGCTTCTCTTCTAACATTATCATTTTCAGAAATTTAAACAAGAATCCTTTATTTACAAAGGATACTGGGACCCATGAGTGAAAACACTGGATGGAATGGTTTGACAGAGGATAAGGGTTTTGCTTACATTGACAAGTGAAGGAAGATAGATGGTTCCATTCCTTTCTTTGTTCTTTGTTCATTAGCTTGATGAAGAATTAATACATTTACTGATAATCTTCCATGGAAGCTCTGTGCTAAGCCTTCTGAGATCAAGATACGCAGCCTGTTCCCCTCTGTCAATGGATTGAAAACAAAATAAGCCTAGACAGTGAAGTCCTGGTTATCTGCAAGATTAGACAACCCAGTTCTGAAGTCCATGGTCAATGTCCATTTCACCTGAAGAGTACACACAAAAATGGCAGCCTGGAGTAGTGTGTAGGATGGGATTGAGGGCTCTGAAATCTTTTCCTTGATCTGATGCTTTGAAGACTTGCTAGTTGTGCAACCAACAAGTTGTCTCGAGCTGTCTCAAGCACTGGATTTCAAGATGTAAAATGTAAACATTGCTACTTCATGTAACAATTGAATAAGTTCGTGGATGTAAAGCACTTAACAGCATAGAATTAAAGCTCAGTAATTGCAGACTGGAAAGAAGTTGAATGTGCCAGACCCCAAGTTCCAGGCTAGAAGACCCAGATGGTTCATGTACTGAACCTGGCATCTAGACCTGAGGAAGGTAGCAAACACATAACTGAGCTCCCTCTTTGTATTCAGCACTAAAATAGAATAATTTCCTTGGTTGAGATTGTTTCTTAGAAGATTTTTGAGATTAGAAGATTGTGTCTTCCAAATATACACAAATAAGGTAACATCATTTAATGAGAGGCCCTTTTGTTGCCGATAGCCCTGGGGATAATTGTATTTGATGTTAATTCTGT
>LR754313.1:0-32950 GCA_902729485.2 Mus minutoides
GTAACCCCGATGCGATCTTAAAGTCCTGGGGTGTCCCTAGCTGTGTCCGCTGGGCTCAGAGGAAAGCATAATCTGTTTTTTAACATACTTAATCAGAGTTCTCCATATTTTTCCTTATACTACAAATTCTAATTTTGTTAAGCAAGAAAGTCTCAGTTGAAAATGCTTTAATGTTGCTTTGCCTCTAGGAGTGGTCCTGTGTTCTAATTCAAAGCATTGAAATATCAGCTGATGTGTAAGGGAAGACTTGATTTCCTGATTAAACAAGGCAATCTCTGCCAGCGACTCTCTCTTGCCTCCTCCTCCCCCTTAAGATCCCAAAGGGACAAGGACATGATGCCTAAGCTTCTGTTAGCATAGTGCAATTAAGGGAGAGGCTGACACATGGTGAGGGCAGCAGAAAGAGACGGATTCCTCATAACATGATGCACCTATCTCCAACCTTTATTGTACATGTCAGAAATAAAACAGCTAGTCATTGCACCTCTTTCATATTCCCACTTGAGAAAGAGTAATGGGTTAGTTTGAGAGTTTAAACACTAACATGCTATGGAACAATGCTGTGCTAATTGTTAATTGGAGGGAAGCAGATGAGGCTGTGCTACTGAGAGCGACAGCTTCCTGAGCTTCTCATCTTTGGCTTAGAGGTCAGGCACTGTGCATCCTTGGTTAAGTTTTAATTCAGGACATGCCTAACTTGCTTTGTGTGCTGATGGCCAAGGTTCACAGCTCTATCTACTATAATAGGCAGAATACCCCCAAGCCATTTAACAATGAAATTGTTGTCATCCACTGTCATCCCTGGCTTCTGTGTTGCTGTAATTAAACACCAAGCAAACTCAACTTGGCAAGGAAAGAGTTCATTTCAGCGGACAGTTTCGGTTTCCTTAAACTATCATTTAAGGCAGGAACTGAAATCTGTAGGCAGGAACTCATGCAGGGGCGATGGAGGAATGCTGTTTACTGGCTCACTCCCATACTGGATCACTTTCATACTTGATCAGCTTGCTTGCTTATAAAATCGAGGAGCATCTACACTGGAGTGCCACCACCCACAGAGAGCTCAGCCCTCCCACATCAATCATGAATATGCCCTTTGTCTCTCACCCATAGGCTAACCAGAAAGAGACAGTTCCAAAGCTGAAAACCTGTTCTTCCCAAGTGACAGTAATTTGTGTTACGTTAACAAAACCTAACTAGTTGAGGAACAACCAACAAAACTATTCAAGAACAATCTCAATGATACTCAGGATTTCTGCTACAGCAGCTGAATTAACCCCAATGGATAGCAGAACAAAAACTTGTTTATGTTATATCTCTAATAGCCTTTAAATATATTTATACAAATATCTGAAAATAGACTTATTTTCTATTCTATAAGATGCTATTGGTGACTATGACCATAAACTTTTTATTGCTTGAACTTTCACCATGAACACATTTTATAATTGTAACTCCGTTAGGAATCACCTCTCCATCCACCAACACACAAGTGCACGCTCTGCAGTACTTACCAATTTTGCCTTGATGGCCCCAGAGTCAACACTTTGACCAGTCTTGGCATGAAGCTGAAGCTGAGTGGAGTGAAGCTGTAAAAGCTGCTCGTGGACTTCTTTCTCCAGAACAACTTTCTCTGCTTGAGTCTCTGTCAATTCCGATAGCAGATCCACCAACTGTGCCTTATAAAGCAACAGAAAACATTAAGAGTCCTTAATTTTCTTATTATTCAAGAAACAACAAATAGATAATCCTTGAGATGAAAACCTAAACACTACCCCCAGAGCTCGTGTCTCTAGGTGCATATGTAGCAGAAGATGGCCTAGTTGGCCATCATTGGGAAGAGAGGCCCCTTAGTCTTGCAAACTTTATATGCCCCAGTACAGGGGAATGCCAGGGCCAATAAGTGGGAGTGAATGGGTAGGGGAGTGGGGTGGGAGGAGGGTATAGGGGACTTTAGGGATAGCATTTGAAATGTAAATGAAGAAAATATCTAATAAAAATTAAAAAAAAGAAAACCAAACACTAACTAACAAAAAAAAAAAAAAACCTAACTAATGCACTCCGATGTTTTTTAATTTTAAATTTCGAATTACAACCCTCTAAGAATATTTATTTTATGTGTAAGAGCATTTGTCATCATGAATGTATGCATATAACATTCATGAAAGACAGAAAATGGTGTCTTTTATTCTATAATTATAAAACCTTCATGAAATTATTATCACAATTGGGGCATCATGTTTGAGTAACCTGAATCTGGGATCTCAGACCATATTCACTCATATTAGGCTCAAAATGAGTGATCTCTTCTAGATCTGTGCTTTTGCACAGGCAAATGTGATTTTAGTCAATATAGTTTTACTTCAATCTATTAAGAGTAGAAAATTGAAAAAGCAAGACATAATATATGTAGCAATAATTAATAACAGCAATCAATAATTTGTTAAATGCCTGAAATTACTTGGTACCATTCCAGAAACAGTGACAGAGAAGTAAGTAAAACATGCAAAATTCTTACACATATGAATTATATGTCCATACACATGAGATGGGAAATAAACAATGAAAACATATTGTATGTATGAAAAGGAAATTATAAAACATACAGAGAGTGGATGTAAAATTGGAAGAATGGTGGGTGTTGTGTCCAACAAGTTGTTTTGGATGAGAGAGGAACCTGAGAGAGGTTTCAAGGAGGATGGAGAGGAGTTATGCAGATGATAAACATAAAGAATGTCAGGTGCTTTTTCAACTCTTGCTCCTTTCATCATGTCAAGGAAAGAGACTAACCACATGCTCTGGGAAGAATGGGCTTTGTCCAGTTTTGTATGTACAGACTTTAGCATCATTGTATACTTAACAACCACATCTAGAACAAATGAATTCAGTCATGTCTAAATGCACAAATTAAGACTGTCTTCTAAACAAATATGTAACAGGAAATATAGAATCACTTCAAGAGGAGAAAAATCCACAGATACATAATTCTTGTTTATGAGCAGAGAAATTTTGCTCGAATGAGTTCTTATGATTACAAATACAGGGTCACAGAGTATGGGATAGAATATCAAATGGCTGCCAACTATAGGGTCACAGAGTATGAGATAGAATATCAAATGACTGTCAGCTTCACTGGGTAATCTCACTTGACTTAGAAATACGCAGAAAAGTGGGAAGAAATATTTCTTTATATGGATATTATTTGTTACTGCACACTTGCAAATAGGTGTAGCCTTTTGTCAGTACATCTCTGAGGTCACAGCTCATTTTCATAGTTATCAATTTTCTATCTTGTCCAGAAATTTTAAAAGGCTTTTAATTAATTTTTTTTATTCTTTAATTGATTTTTACAGAGCAGTCTTCATCCCACTCCCGGTCTGCCCCCCGACTGTTCCCCATCCCATATCTCCTCACTCCCCCAGTCTCCAAGGGGATGCCCCAACCACTTTACCCCCACTGCACTAGACCTCCCCACTCCCTGGGGTCTCAAGTCTCTCTAGGGTTAGGTGCACCTTCTCTCACTAAGGCCAGACCAGACATTCCTCTGCTGTACATGTGTCAGGGGACTCATATCAGCTGGTGTATGCTGCCTGGTTGGTGGCTCAGTGTCTGAGAGATCTTGGGGGTCCAGGTTAGCTAAGACTGCTGGTCTTCCCATGGGGCTGCCATCCTCCTCAGCTTCTTCCAGCTTTTCCTCAGTTCAACCACAGAAGTTCCCAGCTTCTGTCCATTTGGTTTGGTGTAAGTATCTTCATCTGACTCTTTCAGCTGCTTGTTGGGCCTCTCAGAGGGCAGCCATGCTAGGCTCCTCTGTGCAAGCACACTACAGCATCAGTAACAGTGTCAGGCCCCGGACCTCCCCTTGAGCTGGATCCCAATTTGGGACCATCACTGGATCTCCTTTCTCTCAGGCTCTTCTTCATTTTTGTCCCTGCAGTTCCTTTAGACAGAAACAATTCTGGGTCAGAGCTTTTAACTGTGTGATGGTAACCCTATCTTTATTTACGTGTTACTATATGCCTGTGCATGTGCCCTTTGAGGCAGACCAAAAAGAAAGAGGCATCAGACTCTCTGGAACTGAAGTTGTGAGAGCCTGGGGGGAATTAAGCTGCCTGATGTGTACGCTGGGACTGAACTTGTTCTCCAGAGGACTGGCAAGTGCTAGACTCTCAAACACTGAGCTGTTTCTCCTGCTTCTTTTATTTTTGTTTGTTTGTTTGTTTGGTTGGTTGGTTTTTTTGTTTGTTTGTTTTTTTGAGACAGGGTTTCTCTGTATAGCCCTGGCTGTCCTGGAACTCTCTTTGTAGACCAGGCTGGCCTCAAACTCAGAAATCCGCCTGCCTGTGCCTCCTGAGTGCTGGGATTAAAGGCGTGTGCCACCACGCCTGGCATTTGTTTTTATTTATATCAATACATATGTACCATTGAGTGTATGTCAAACACGCAGTGACATTGAAAGACTACACTGATGATGACTGTAATGGTAACAATTACTGGTTTCTGGTTTGGGTGGACACCTTAAAGCAGATGTCAAATTTCCTTAGCTTTCTTTACTCCATGAAGTAGATAATAAATATTCCTCATTGTCCAGAAGAAAACACTGAGACTTAATGCTTGCTATGTCACATGCTTGGCATAATGGGACATGCAAAGTTAGATTCCACTGGGATATACCCATCATCACTTATAAAAAATAGGAACATAAAAGCATTCTCACAAACAATAACCTCTTTAGCTTTCTTGTATTTTTATGTCACTTATTTATTAGATATTTTCTTATTTTACATTTCAAATGCTACCCCGAAAGTCCCCTATACACCCCTCCCTGCCCTGATCCCCAACCCACCCAATCCTGCTTCCTGGCCCTGGCATTCCCCTCTACTAGGGCATACAACCTTCACAAGACCAAAGACCTCTCTTCCCAATGACGGCTGACTAGGCCATCTTCTGTTACATATGCAGCTAGAGACACGAGCTCTGGGGGTACTGTTAAGTTCATATTATTGTTCCTGCTATAGGATAGCATACCCCTTCAGCTCCTTGGGTTCTTTCTCTAGCTCCTCTCTTGGGGGCCTTGTGTTCCAACCAATAAATGACTGTGAGCATCCACTTTTGTATTTGCCAGGAACTGGCATAGCCTCACAAGAGACAGTTATATCAGGGTCCTGTCAGCAAAATCTTGCTGGCATTTGCAATAGTGTCTGGGTTTGGCGGATGTTTATGGGATGGATACCCGGGTAGAACAGTCTCTGGATGGTCCTTCCTTGTGGCTCAGATCCAAACTTTGTCTTTGTAACTCACTGCATAATTATTTTGTTCCCCATTCCAAGGAGGAATGAAGTATCCACATTTTGGTCTTCCTTTTTCTTGAGTTTCATGTATTTTGCAAATTGTGTCTTGGGTATTCTAAGTTCCTGGGCTAATATCCACTTATCAGTGAGTACATATCATGTGTGTTCTTTTGTGATTAGGTTACCTCAATCAGGATGATATCCTCCAGATGCATCCATTTGCCTAAGAATTTCATAAATTCATTGTTTTTAATAGCTGAGTAGTACTCCATTGTGTAAATGTACCACCTTTTCTGTATCCATTCCTCTGTTGAGGGACATCTGAGTTCCTTCCAGCTTCTGGCTATTATAAATATGGCTGCTATGAACATAGTGGAGCATGTGTCCTTATTACAAGTTGGAGCATCTTCTAGGTATATGCACAGGAGTGGTATTGCTGGATCCTCCAGTAATATTATGTCCAATTTTCCGAGGAATTGCCAGACTGATTTCCAGAGTGGTTGTACCAGCTTGCAATCCTAACAACAATGGAGAAGTGTTCCTCTTTTACCACATCCTTGCCAACATCTGCTGTCACCTTAATTTTTGATCTTAGCCATTCTGAACAGTGTGAGGTGGAATCTCAGTGTTGTTTTCATTTGCATTTGCCTGATAATTAAGGATGTTGAACATTTTTTCAGGTGCTTCTCTTCCTTAGTCCTCAGTTGAGAATTCTTTGTTTAGATCTGTACTCCATATTTTAGTAGGGTTCTTTGATTTTCTGGAGTCCATCTTCTTGAGCTCTTTGTATATATTGGATATTATTCCCCTATCTGCTTTAGGATTGGTAAAGATCCTGTACCAATCTGTTGATGGCCTTTTTGTCTTATTGACAGTGTCTTTTGCCTTACAGAAGCGTTGCTATTTTATGAGGTCCCATTTGTTGATTCTCGATCTTATAGCACAAGCCATTGCTTTTTTGTTCATGAAATTTTCCACTGTGCCCAAATCTTTGAGTCTTTTCCACACTTTCTCTTCTATAAGTTTTAGTATCTCTAGTTTTATGTGGAGTTCCTTGATCCACTTAGACTTCAGCTTTGTACAAGGAGATAAGAATGAATTAATTGGCATTCTTCTATATAATAACTGCCAGTTGAGGCACCACCATTTGTTGAAAATGCTGTCTTTTTTCCACTGGATGGTTTTTGCTCCTTTGTCAAAGATCAAGTGACCATAGTTATGTGGGTTCATTTCTGGGTCTTCAATTCTGTTCCATTGATTTGTCTGTCACTGTACTAGTACCATGCAGTTTTTAACACAATTGTTCTGTAGTACAGCTTGAGGTCAGGCATGGTGATTCCACCAGAGGTTCTTTTATTGTTGAGAATAGTTTTTCTCTCCCAGGTTTTTGTTATTCCAGATAAATTTGCAAATTGCCCTTCCTAACTCTGTAAAGAATTTTGTTGGAATTTTGATGGGGATTGCATTGAATTTTTATATTGCTTTCGGCAAGATGGTCATTTTTACTGTATTGATCCTCCCTATCCATGAGCATGAGAGATCTTCTCATCCTCTGAGAGCTTCTTTGATTTCTTTGTTCAGGGACTTCAAGTTCTTATCATACAGATCTTTCACTTCATTGGTTACAGTCACACCAAGGTATTTTATATTATTTGTGACTACTGTGAAGGGTATTGTTTGCATAATTTCTTTCTCAGCCTGTTTATCCTTTGTGTAGAGGGAGGCCACTGATTTGTTTGAGTTAATTTTATATCCAGCTACTTCACTGAAGCTCTTTATCAGGTTTAGGAGTTCTCTGGTAGAATTTTTGGGGTCACTTATATATACTATCATATCATCTGCAAATAGTGATATTTTGACTTCTTCCTTTCTAAATTGTATCCCCTTGATGTCCTTTTGTAGTCTAATTGCTCTGTCTAGGACTTCAAGTACTATATTGAATAGGCAGGGAGAAAGTTGGCCGTCTTGTCTAGATTCTTATTTTAGTTGGATTGCTTCAAGTTTCTCTCCATTTAGTTTTATGTTGGCTACTAATTTGCTGTATATGGCTTTGATTATGTTTCAGTATGGCCCTTGAATTTCTGATCTTTCCAAGATTTTTTTTCATGAATGGGTGTTGGATTTTGTCAAATGCTTTCTTAGCATCTAAGGAGATGATCATGTGGTTTTTGTCTTTGAGTTCGTTTATATGGTGGATTACTTTGATAGATTTCCATATATTAAACCGTCCCTGCATTTCTGGGACAAAGCCTACTTATTCATAATGGATGATCATTTTGATGTGTTCTTGGATTTGTTTAGCAAGAATTTTATTGACTATTTTTGCATTGATATTCATAAGGGAAATTGGTCTGAAGTTCTCTTTCTTTGTTGGATCTTTATGTGGTTTAGATATCTGTTAAATCTATTTGTTTCATGACTTTTGTTAGTTTGAATGTGTCTCTGTTTAGTTTCTGTTTCCAGGATTTGTCCATTGATGAGAGTAGGGTGTTGAAGTCTCCCACTATTATTGTGTGAGCTGCAATGTGTGCTTTGAACTTTACTAGTGTTCCCTTGATGAATGCGGATGCCCTTGCATTTAGAGAATAGTTATTCAGAAATGAGTGTTCATCTTGGAAGATTTTACCTTTGATGTGTATGAAGTGTTCCTCTTCGTCTTTTTTGATAATTTGGGGTTGGAACTCGATTTTATTCGATATGAGAATGGCTACTCCAGCTTGTTTCTTCAGACAATTTGCTTGGAAAATTGTTTTCCAGCCTTTACTCTGAGGTAGTGTCTGTCTTTGTCTCTGAGGTGGGTTTTCTGTATGTTGTATAATGTTGGATCCTGTTTATGTAGCCAGTCTGTTAGTCTATGTCTTTTTATTGGGGAATTGAATACATTGATATTAAGAGATATTAAGGAAAAGTAGTTGTTGCTTCCTGTTATTTTTGTTCTTAGAGTTGGGATTCTGTTCTTGTGGCTATCTTCTTTTAGGTTTGTTGAAGGATTATTTTCTTGCTTTATCTAGGGCATAGTTTCCCTCCCTGTGTTGGAGTTTCTTTTTTATTGTCCTTTGAAGGGCTGAATTCTTGGAAAGATATTGTGTGAATTTGGTTTTGTCATAGAATACTTTGACTTCTCCATCTGTGGTGTCCCTTCTCCACCAACATAGTTGGTGCAATGACCAGAGCCCTGCCGTACCCAATGGCATCCATTGTGTTGTTAACTAGGCTAAGAGAGCCCGGTACCCCTACGACCAGGTTCTGCACTTCTTCCAGGTCACCCGGCTCCGCCCAGCTTACCAGAGGCCCACCTACAACCAGCCCACCTGTGCAACCTGAGAGATGTCATGAGACTTCAGGGTTCCCGCCAAACTCCAGAATGCCTGTGCAGAAGACTGGGGGCGGGGTTTCCCTTCCTTTATCCCCAAATGCTTGTCCACCATTAAACAGTCGTTCTAAGCAAAAGCAACCATGTAGCCTCGGAGTCCTTCTTTCTTCCCCCACTCCCTTAGTTTCATTTCAGCTTCGGGCCAATCCTCCAGGAACCCAGTCCACTGCAGGCAGTGGACCCCAACATCCATCTATACTAATTGTGAGTTTTGCTGAATATAGCCGCATGGGCTGTCATTTGTGTTCTCTTACAGTCTGTATAACATCTGTCCAGGATCTTCTGGGTTTCATAGTTTCTGGTCAGAAGTCTGGTGTAATTCTAGTACAACTGCCTTTATATGTTACTTGACCTTTTCCCTTACTGCTTTTAATATTCTATCTTTATTTAATGCATTTGTTGTTCTGATTATTATATGTCAGGGGGAATTTCTTTTCTGGTCCAGTGTATTTGGTGTTCTGTAGGCTTTTTGTACGGTCATGTGTAGGAAGCCACACCTGGGCCTCCCCAGCAAACGCCTCCGAGAAGCCCAGGGCTCCGAGAGGCCCCGCCTCCAGGGATCCCCGGGCTCCGAGAGGCCCCGCCTCCGGGGATCCCCAGGCTCCGAGAGGCCCCGCCTCCGGGGATCCCTGGGCTCTGAGAGGCTCCGCCTCCAGGGATCCCTGAGCCCTGCCGACCGAGGCAGGCGGCGAAAGCTGCTGCGCGAGCCCCGCCGACCGAGGAGGCGAAAGCCGCCACGCGAGCCCCGACTGCGATGAAGCCGCCCAAGCCCTGACCAGCGAAGCCGCCCAAGCTCCGGGAAGGCCGTCCGGCTCCGGGAAGGCCTGTGGCTCCGGGAGCCTGCGGCTCCGCCCCATTACAAGATGGCGCAGGGCTGGCAGGCTGCCAGGGAGGAGAGCCTAGTGCGCATGCGCAGCTCTCTCCTCAGGCCTCCTGAGGCAGTAGCCCCTCCCGAAGGGAAAATATGCTAATGAGGCACTGCTTGTAGTACCAATGTAGGGAAAATATGCTAATGGCTGTGGCTTGTGGCACCAATGAATGGGCCACATGCAAATGAGGTATGGCTTGATGCACCAATCAGCAACCACTATGACACCCCTCCCCCTTCCCTGGGAGTGTATAAAAGCAGCAGCTCTGCTGCTGTCCAGGGTCCTGGGAATCAACTATCAAGGCGCTCCAGAATAAAGCTGACAGAGAAGATCCCGGTGGTGGAGTGTCTTTCTTGCTGGTCGACGGAGGAGGCAGGGAGGCATGCCGCAGTCATGGGCATCTCTTTCTTTAGGTTAGGGAAGTTTTCTTCTATAATTTTGTTGAAGATATTTACTGGTCCCTTAAGTTGAAAATCTTCATTCTTATCTACACCTATTTTCCTTAGGTTTGGTCTTCTCATTGTGTCCTGGATTTCCTGGATGTTTTGAGTTAGGATCTTTTTGCATTTTGTATTTTCTTTAATTGTTGTGTCCAAGTTTTCAATGAAATTTTCTGCAGCTGAGATTCTCTCTTCCATCTCTTGTATTCTGTTGTTGATGCTCGCATCTATGATTCCTGATTTCTTTCCTAGGGTTTCTATCTCCAGAGTTGTCTCCCTTTGGATTTTCTTTATTGTTTCTGCTTCCGTTTTTAGATCTTGGATGGTTTTGTTCAATTACCTGTTTGGTTGTGTTTTCCTGTCATTCTTTAAGGGATTTTTGTTTTTCCCCTTTTAGGATTTCTACTTGTTTAACAGTGTTTTCCTGTAATTTGAAGGATTTTTGTGCTTCCTTTTTGAGGGCTTCTACATGTTTAGCAGTGTTCTCCTATATTTCTTTAAGTGAGTTATTAATACCCTTCTTAAAATCTTCTACCAGCATCATGAGATATGATTTTAAATCTGAATCTTGTTTTTCGGATATGTTGAGGTATCCAGGACTCGCTGTGTTGGGTGTACTGGGTTCTGATGTTGCTAAACGGTCTTTGTTTCTGTTAGTAAGATTATTAATTTGTCTTTTACCATCTGGTAATCTCTGGTGTTAGATGTTCTAGTTGTCACTGGCTGGAGCTTGTTCTTCCTGTGATTCTGTTAGCCTCTCTCAGCACTCCTAGGAGTCCAACTCTCTTCTGAGTCCCAGAGTTCAGAGCACTCTCTGCAGGCAAGTTCTCCTCTTGTAGAGAAGGTGCACAGAGTTCTGGAGCTCAGATCCACTTCTTGGCTGAAGATGAAGGACTGAAGGGACCCTGTCCAATAAGCTCTGTTGCTTCTGGGGTCCATGTGCTATCCTGTGTGGACTGGTCTCTGAGAGACTCAGGATATAAGATAGAGCTCTCACCTGAGTCCTGGTGTTAGACCCCTCTCTGGAGGCCGACTCTCCTCAGTGTTCTTAAGATCCTGGGTGTGCTAGGGCTCCTGCACAGTCCTGGAGAGCCCTTTGGGAACCTTGGGACCCTCTGCGGAGTTCGTGCCCAAGGTGGTGCAGGGCTGGTATTTCCCAGAACGAACCTCAGCTTTCTTTTAGATAATTCCTGTCATGAAGACAAATTGGAAATGTTTATTTTGATATAGTGTATATCCTGAGAGAAGAAAGGACAAGAGGGACAGAGAATATTCTGTAGCCAACGTGTGTTGAGAATAAGGAAAGCCTTGGTCTGGTAACAAGACCTAGAGTTGAGCTTCCTTATACTTAAAATCTTCACAGCTCCTACTGAGTTCTCCTCCTTAACCTGATTCGTGTTGCCATACATTGATTTACTGTTGACATAATCAATTACCAAAAAGATTAGTGGCTTAAACCAAACTATTTATTCTTTCTTATTTTCTCTCTCTCTCTTACTCTCTAGACTCTCTCTCTCAGACAGAAATGCTTCCTCCAAAAGCTCCAAATGATGCTTTGGTTTCCAGCCTTGAGAATCTTTCTGCACTCCTTTGCCTATGACCATGTGTCTATGTGACTCTAATATTGACTTCCATCATTGTATCTTCTCTTAGTCTCCCAGTTTCATCCTTTGCTTCTAACATTTGTGATCACATTCATTTACTCAGATAGCCCAGTACAATCTCTTCATCTAAAGAGCCTTAGCTCAATCGAATTTGTTTCCTACCAAGCTTTTCACAGTTCTGAGGGAACAACCTTTGGGTATAGCCCACTTATTAGCTGTAATCTTGGCTTTTAGGATGGGATGCATCTGAGATTTAATATTTCCAGCATTATCTCTTCACTCATTTTAGAATAAATATTAGATTATTCTACCATTTCTCTCCTTTGGGGTATGAATCTCTAGTCAGCTGTCATCCAATATGCTTTTGGTTAAGTATTCTTGACTGATAGATTCTCAACACTTCTTTGAAAACTGTGTCATCTTTCGCAGTTCCCCTGGAAAATCAAGTCCATGACTAATCACTTGCAAAGTGGCATTAGTTAGATTCAAGTTGTAAGTCAAACAAATATATTTTTAATCAATCATTATTAAACCAAAAACAAATATATTATGGCAGACAGGCATATGCAGAGAAAATTGGGAAGACAAAAAGGAATTATTTGTATTGCAAAGGAGAAAAACAAAGAGATCCTTAGACCCTTACTATCCATATAGTATGTAAGAGATATGTGATTACATACTAAGATAATGGAATATTATTAACAATCTACTCTGTGGGATGACAGGATACATCTAAAATTTCTTAGTCAACTGTCTGAAGAAATAATCATGTTGATAACAGGTGACTGTAACTGTCCATTGTGAAATGAAAGTTTAACATATTTTAGTTTTTACCTTCTCTCCATGTTTGTGTGTGTGTGTGTGTGTGTGTGTGTGTGTGTATGTGTGTGTGTGTGTGTGTGTGTGTGTGTGTGTAATATGTGTTTGTGAGTGTAGGTACCCATGAAAGTTAGAGGAATTGAGTACCATGGAGAAGTTAGAAGTTATTATAAGCCATCCAATGTGGGTGCTGGAAACTAAACTCTTGTGTTTTAGGAAAAAATAATATACATGCTTACAAATAATAGCATCCTTCCTATAGCCCTGAAATGAAATTCTGTTTCATCTTACAATGTAGTAGACCCTCAGATGTATCATGCTTAGTAAAAAAGTTGGACACAGAGGAACATATGTTATATATAATTCCATTTATATGAATCACCCCAAACAAGAAAATATAGAGATTCAGAAAATTAATTGGTGATTAAAAAAAAATTCTGGGCAAAGAAAGGTGAAAGTGAAAGGGAGGAGAAAATGATTATAAATGGTCATGAAATTTATTTTTGGAATGATGAAACTGTTCTAAAATTGAGTGATGGTGATAGTTGTCCATTGTCTGTAAATTTATTGCAAACACTTGAATCTTGTACCAAAATGACTGACTTTTATTGCTATAAATTATGCTTCAATAAAAGTGTTACTAAAGAAAAAGTATAATATACTGCTTGTCAAAATTTAATTTTAAAACATATTATTTTAAAATCAATGTGTAATAATACTCGGTGTGGGTTATTTTATGAATGTTAAGCAACTTAATCATGTCTAGAAGAATAAGAGTATGAGAAAATATTCATGTTATACACCAAGCACAAACACCACTAAAGCTCTATGTCTTATGACTTCAAGCATTTAAATTTGTTTTTTGAATTTTATATATATATATATATATATATATATATATATATATATATATTTAAATATAATTCAAATTATAACTAATTTAAATCATTTATAACATGTTTGTTTGCACATGGAACATGTTATTAACCCTTTAAACTATTCCTAATACCTATTAGTAGATTTAGGTCATAGAAGTGTGTGCTGCCGTGACTATTAATTGTTTTAGTTCTGAACCAGTTGACACAGCCTATGGAGAAAAGCATCCTACAAATTCCAAGAGCAAGGTCTTCTGAGCCACACAACAGTCACAGGATAAATGGAAACACATGAATTCTTAACTGCTATTGTAATTAGCAATGATTTGAGACTAACCACTGGAAGAAACAAATGTATGTCATATCTCAATGTTCTCTTCCAGCCAGATCTTATTAGAACCATTTACATATAATGTAAAAAATTTCCTCAAGATTTGATATGCTGATGCTCTTTCCTGACAGACAAGATATTGTCTACTTCTATTGTTTATTTCAGTTGCAAGTGTATAATTGGCTTGTTTCTATTGTCTAATTAGATGTCATTATCAGATACTAACCCCATCGATAGACCCACATAAAGAAAGGTAAGCATGTTCCAGTCACTACACTTTGTTCAATTACTGCAAGGGCTCCTTCCTCCTTGTTTGCCTCTTCACAAGTTCTCATTAACCTGTTCACTTCTTCCTTAAATGTTATTTCTACTAATTAACCTTGATAGCACATTCTTCTCCAACACATCTGATTAATTTTGTCCTTCTGATCTATTTGCACACAATTGCTAGAAATAAATCTGAACATTTAATAGTGGTTACCTATGGGTAGCCTAATTACAGAATACTTTTATTTTCCCCTTTTACTATTTTGCATATGTTACATGAAAAGCTCTTTGCAAAGGGGATGCTAAATCACTGCCTCCTCCCTGTTATGTTGGTAACATCTCTCTCTCCTCTTGGACAAAATCCCTGACAGAAACACTTTATGGAACATGTTGATTTTGGCTCAGAATTTCATAACATGGTAGGAACAGCATCCCGAGAGGGGTGCATGGTAGAACTTTTTCAAATTTTAGCAGGTTTGGGAGTAGAGAGCTCAGCTAGAACCAGTTATATATATAATTTTTAAGGCCAACCTCCTGCAACCCATTTCTGCCTCAGGTCTAAAAAGTTTTAGAACCTTTTAGAATAGTAACACCAGCTGGAGACTAAGTATTCAATCTTATGGTGTGAGGGACATTTTACTTTCAAACCATAACACCCATATTTTCTTTGCTCTTCAATGCTTAAAAAAGTGTCTGCAATCAATAACAATCTGGTGCAGGCTTTCTCAATGTTGAGGCTATTGACATTTTGAGATGGATAATTCTTTGCTGCAAGAAATGGATGTGTTGCGCATTATACAATGGTTAGTGTTATCCCAAGCTGCAATCTACTAAATTCCAGTAGCATCTTCCACTTGTGTCAATTAAAAATATTTCTGGACCTTGTTCAAAATCTATTGCGTGTGTGTGTGTGTGTGTGTGTGTGTGTGTGTGTGTGTGTGCATGTATGTGTGTACAAATACATGCCTAATTAAAAGTCACCATTGAAGTATCCAAGCGCTGGTCTTCCTTCTTGATTTTCTTGTGTTTTGCAAATTGTATCTTGGGTATTCTAAGTTTCTTGGCTAATATCCATTTATCAGTGAGCACATATCCAATGACTTCTTTTGTGATTGGGTTACCTCACTAAGGATTATGTCCTCCAGACACATCCATTTGCCCAAGAATTTCATAAATTCATTTTTTAAATAGCAGAATAGTACTCCATTGTGTAAATGTACCACATTTTCTGTATCCATTCCTCTATTGAGGGACATCTGGGTTCTTTCCAGCTTCTGACTATTATAAATAAGGCTGCTATGAACATAGTGGAACATGTGTCCTTTTTACCAGTTGGAACATCTTCTGGGTATATGCCCAGGAGAGGTATTGCTGGATCCTCTGGTAGTACTATGTCCAATTTTCTGAGATAACGCCAGAGTGACTTCCAGAGTGGTTGTACAAGCTTGCAATCCCACCAGCAATGGAGGAGTGTTCCTCTTTCTCCACATCCTCACCAGCATCTGCTGTCACCTGAATTTTTGATATTAGCCGTCCTGACTGGTGTGAGGTGGAATCTCAGTGTTGTTTTGATTTGCATTTCCCTGATGATTAAGGATGTTGAACATTTTTTCAGATGTTTCTCAGCCATTCGGAATTCCTCAGTTGAGAATTCTTTGTTTACCTCTGTACCCCATTTTTAATGGGGTTATTCGTTTTTCTGGAGTCCAGCTTCTTTAGCTCTTTGTAAATGTTGGATATTAGTCCCCTATCAGATTTAGGATTGGTAAAAATTCTTTCCCAATCTGTTGGTGGCCTTTTTGTCTTGCTGACTGTGTCTTTTGTCTTACAGAAGCTTTGCAATTTTATAAGGTCCCATTTGTGAATTCTTTATCTTACCACACAGGCCATTGCTGTTCTGTTTAGGAATTTTTCCCCTCTGCCCCATAGACCAGTGCATGGATACTTCATTCCTCCTTTGAATAGGAAACAAAATACCCATGAAAGGAGTTACAGAGACAAAGTTTAGAGCTAACATAAAAGGATGGACCATACAGAGACTAACCCATGGGGGGCTCCATCCCATAATCACTCACTAAACTCAGACACTATTACATAGGACAGCAAGTGTTTACTGAAGGGACCCTGATATAGCTGCCTCGTACAGAAGTGGATGCTCACAGTCAAAATAAGATGGAGCACGGGGCCCACACTGGAGAAGCTAGAGATAGAACCCCAGGAGCTGAAGTGGTCTGCAACCCTAGAAGAGGAACAACAATATGAACTAACCAGAACCCCCAGAACTTGTGTCTCTAGCTCCATATGTAGCAGAAGATGGCCTAGTCGGCCATCATTGGGAGGAGAGGCCCCTTGGTATTGCAATCTTTATATGCCCCAATACAGGGGAATGCCAGGGCCAAGAAGTGGGAGTGGGTGGGCAGGGGAATAGGGCAGTAGGAGGGGGAGGGAACTTTCGGGATAGCATTTGAAATGTAAATTAAGCAAATATCTAATAAAAAAATTGAACAAAAAAACAAAAAAAAAAAGAAATCAGGAAAATAAATAAATAAAAGTCACCATTTTACTGGCGTTTTTTTATTCTACAAGATTTCCATTGTGTGTATTTGCATCTAGTGTCTCCAGGGACGTAGAAAGTAGAATCCTCTGTGGGCAGAGTCTCGCCTCCATCCTCTGTAAATATCTTGACTAACCCCATGCTGTTTGTCACCTGAGACCTCAGAACCAGTGTACAATTTTCTGGGTAAATACTTAAGGGCACAGCAAACTTTCATAATCTCCAGGTATCTGTTCTGCTTTCTGCCAACCTATTTATTTTCAAAGCCTTGACAATTATGAAGATGGGCAGTAAATAACAATGATAGTGTCAACGGCCACTGAGGAAGGAGGTTTTTTTATTACAAGTCATTATTTAGTATGCATAACTACATAGGATTTTGAGATCTAAGTCAGCCTCCATGCATTGTATTCACCCTTAAAAATCCAGCTTTGTGCCCTGATTTATTTTTACAGAACAGTCTTTCCAATCTATTTTCATAGAAAAGTCTTCACCTTAATGCTCTAAGTCATTATGAACTTTAGAGAACTTGGAATGTGGAATGTTGCATTAGTTTAAATATTTGTTTTTCTTCCTAATGTAAATAACTTTTGTGTTTGTTCATATGCTTGCTTCATGGATAAATTAAATGCTTATAAATTTAGTTTTAGCAGTTTAAAGCTCAATTGCTTGCCAAATCAATAATTCACAGTACATCCATAATGACCCCTGTGTAACGATCAACCCAAACTTTGTCTTCAAGTTATGCAATGATTTTAAAAATACTTTTTTAACATCTAATAATGCAAACATTAGGTTAAATTCACTTCATTTGTAAATACTGAAATGCCAGATGCTTTCTGTAACTAAACAAAAGCAGAAGACTTGAATAATTTATCACGAGGTACCTAATTTTCATCTTTCTATTTAGAATTTGCAGAATGATAATCGTGACTTCAGATGTAGTATTCTTTCTTTCCTCACACATCCTCCTCAGTCCTGGCTAGTAAAAAATAAATCTTTTTTTTTTGTTGTCAAAGAAAAGTTTTATTTCTGCTCTCCCTTTAAAAATCCTTGTCTACCTAAGGTGAATTTAGTCAGCCCTGGCAATCTTCCCACTTCCTGAATTTATTTCAGTTCCTGCTATAGTGTACCATCATCCTATCCCATGTCATTTTGTCCCTCTAAACCTATGGTATATTAAAGGGCAGAGAGGATTACTATTTTGACATGAGATAAGTAGTTATTAAACAATCAATTTGCCGCAGGTGCCCTGCTAGAAGACAGAGACACAGGTAAGTTTCTAGTTAAAGCTGCCTACCACTCAGGGAGGAGGCCCGAAGCCATTTTTGAGGGACAACAAAGCAGGTCACCTAGAAACATGGAGAGAATGTGTCTGTCTTTGACAGGGATTTAGGGAAAGAGTACTAAAAGAAGTGATGCCCCAAGTGAGTATTCACAGTAAAGGGGCATCCTCACCCTGACGGGAGATTAGCTGGCAGAATAGTAAGAAGCCCTGGATGTTGTCAGGTACAAGGCAGAGGCTACACACATCAGAAAGATGTGAAGTGATGCATTGTGGAGCCACCAGCTGATGAGCTTCACTTCTTGGCTTCATCTGTGCACCTTCCTTATTCAGATACTTGATAGGAGCAAGCTCTATAGTGGGTAAGTCCTCACTCTTACATGTGTTTGATTTGACAATGTGATCTGCACTGCCTTAATGTGGAAGATGAGCAGAGATAATAATTGTCTGGGATGCAAAGATTTAGCACATGCTGGAGAGGCAAAGATAGACTTTGAGAAAGTCCCTATTTGGCTAGGTAGGAGGAGATAAAGATAATCTTTTGGGATTAGTTAAAGAGGGCAGAACAGGGAGAATCAGCAGTGACTATAACAAGGATTCTAGGAAAACACAAATGAAATTTGCATATCATAAATCCCTGGTGTTCCCAATCTGCATCTAAATTTTGGATGCTTTTTGTTGTTGTTGTTGTTGTTGTTTTAGTTCATTAAGAGAAAAGATAAAGGATTATGTGATGAAAGGCTGGAAATGTTTGGCAGGATTGTACTGTATCTTCAGTCTACAGTTGGAGGTAAAATGCTGTGGGTTTTGACAAACAAGTATTAAAAAGCAATTTATTCTTTCCTACATTCCTTATCTCACCCCTCACTGCACTGTGAAATATAAACACAGGTTTGTGCTAATACAAATGTCAGTTATGAACACAATTATGTTAATAACAGAAGAGACATGTTGCTGATGGAGAAGAGAAAGGATGTGCATATTTTTCATTATATGTAACAGATAATCAGCCATGACCTTCTACAATTAACAGTAACAATGGAGCTCTCTTCCCTTTTTGATACAGGGTCTGATTATAGTGCTCAGGCTGCCCTCAAATTTATGATCCTCCTGCCTCTATACTGGCATTGTAGATATGTGCCACCAGGCGCCATCTCTGCAAGAAATGGCAGAATGTTATAAATTGTAAGTATACCATTTATTCTCACATAATCTTCATTTTTATGTTGCTTACTTGAATAAAGATCTTCATTTTGAAGTATTGTATTTCTCCAAGTAATTATAAAAGTAAAAGATGGGTATGACATAATTTAGAAACACATAATGAACAAAATTATTCATAGTTAATTTATCATTATCAAAAAAAGCTTTATGGAATCCTTAAATTATATCTGGAAGGCCTGAACCATAATAATTAGCAGAAATGCTGATTTTGAAATGACTGGTTTTCCAGATGGAATACTGCTACTTGGATCTTTGAAGAAATGTTTTGAGGAAGTAGCATAATTACAGATAGAAAGCACAAATATCCCCCCACTATTTTAGGGAAATGGTCCTAAGCATATAATGGCAGTTTTAGTATGTTGCTTTTTCTGAAAAAAAAAAAAAAAAAAAAAAAAAGGAAATTATTATGCCTTAGAGTTAACTGCCATAGCTGTTGTCTTTGATGTGGGAATAATTTAAATAGCAGTTCAGTAATGGTTACATTATTACCATTCCTTTTAAATTGTTTATTAGCATGGTTTGTCTTGATTTATTACAGGATCTAATCCCAGCAAAAGTAACTAAATATGAAGGTAAGAGAAAGGCTTCTTTCTAAAAGTACATAACACATCTCCAGTCCTAGACAGGCTAAGCTCCCTGGGGAGACCATTATTAGAAGCACTGGGAGTCACAAGAGAACACTCAGGATTGTAGTCATCATCCCTTTAAGAGAAGGTAAGGGAGGAGCAACACTCCTTGGAGGAGACTTTCTGAGGGAATATCCCCAGAAGAACCAGTACCAATTGCCAGTTGTCTGAGCCTAATCCCTACAATGTGGGGATGTGGGAAGAAGGCTTGTTCTAAGAACATCCTTAGAATTGCTCTGATGCCAAGTTTATTGGGCCATGATGGAATTTGCTGTAAAGATAATTCTCATTTATTTTATATACCATACTTTAATATGTTATAATTTTTCTTATACTCTCAGAATACATTGAGTATATATTTGATGCTTAACATGACAGGAGATGGAGATGAAGGCAAACTAGGATCAGGCCTCTTTGGCCTTTTGCTTGCTCACTTGTCTTATCTAGTGATATACACAATATCATACTTTTGTGATTTCATTACATAGGATCATAAGCATGACCATGAGGAGGGATTATGAAGCACTTCTCAAAATTCTGAATGACATTATTGTCCGACATTGCCTACGGTGCATTGTTACCATTTTATTTGTATTTTGTTGCTGGGGCGGCATGTAGAAGAATAGTATTTATTAGGAATACCATGGTACTACATTGCTGGCTTGTCAGATTTAAGAAGTAAAACTCCTAAAGAAGAATTGGGGTGGCCATCCTGAGTGCAATGTAAGTTGTAAACATGTGGGAAGTTAAGGTAGATTATGTGATTGATATATGTATATTTCTGTGCGCCTCATGCACGCAGTACCCACAGAGGTAAGACGAGAGCATCAGATTATCTTGGAGCTGGAGTTACAGGTGGCTGTGGGCTGCCATGCGAGTATTGAAAATCAAATCATGCTCCTATGCAATAGTAGCAAGTACTCTTAACCGCTGAGCCATCTCTCCAGCCCTGCAAATAAAGTACTGATGTTTCAATCCTTTCAAGAGATTGGAGGGAGTATAGAAGATGGGTGTAAATACTGATGAGTATTTGTTTCTTTAACACAGGCCACATCTTTGGGCTTGCTGCCATACTACTGACAGGCAAAATTAGTAACAGAAGGGTAATGACTGTCCAAGCAACTTATGGATTTATTTCAAAGCTTGGACTGAATCCCTTCACAAACCCAAAGCAAAATTCAAACACTCTAGTCTTAGTAAAAGCTATAGGGTGGTTTAAAGGTATTAGGTGAAAGTGTATGGGGCTAAATTGAAGAGACATAAGCTATCTTATCCAGAGAAACTCGTTCAAAAAACAGTGAACTCTTCTTTCTAGTAACACATTCATTGCCTAACCTGACTCTAAGTGAGAGAGAGAAAAAAATCTCATGAAAAGTCCTAAGTAAAACAGGCTAAGGAGAGAATTTGTGTTTCTGGTCCAACATGTAAGGATGTTGGAAATCATTACAACATCCATCCTAACAAGGACAGAGCTGAGCAAACTAGAAAATGATAAGGTTACCATTGTAAAACAATCTTACTGTGTTAATATAGTTCTTGCTAGAATATCACAAGATGGATACTTACTGATGAAGAGATTTGCTTCTTGAAATTGTGGAAGCTTGGAAGTCAAAGATTAAGACACTTGAAACTGATGGGGGAAGACTTCTTGCTTTATCATACCATACTATAAATCATGGGGTAAAGACAAGAAAATATATGCTTCATAAGCAAAAAAGGGGGCCAAACTCATCTGTTAGTGAAGGAACAACTCCTGTGCCAATCTATTCTTGTTATAATGAAACTAATTCTGTGTAGCCCTGGGTGTCCTGGAACTCATTCTGTAGAACATACTGGCCTCAGACTCACAGAGTTCCACGTGCCTTGGCCTTGAGTGCTGGGATAAAAGTTATGCAACATTTTAACCCAGCAGAAACTAATCTATTTAATAAAGACAAACCACCTATGAAGGTCTGTTCCATCAGAAACAGGATTAAGCAGCTAAAATATATGAGTAATGTTTTACTTATTTTGCTTTTGCTGTGAAAAATCATTATCGCCAAGACAACTCACAAAAGATAATGTGTAGTTGTGTTTATTTTTCCAAATTGTGTTTACTTTTTTCAAAGGATTAGAGTACACAATGGTGGCAGAATGAAGAAGGCATTGTAGTGAAGGCACAGTGGCAGGGACATCTGATACCTGGACCTGCAAGAAGGAGGCAAAGAGCTACCTCAAAATAGCATGAGACTTTTAAAAATCTCAAAGCTTGCCTCTAGTGACAGACTTCATCCAGCGAGACCCTACTTCCTATTCATTATCAAAGAGTTCTACCAACTAGGACCAAAACGTTCAAATATACAAGCTTGTGTATGCCATTCTCATTAACACCACAAGAACTAGTATAACACAGGTTCTATTGAGAAGGCTTCAATGGATACAGCAATTACATGAACTGATGAGTAACAGAAGCAGACAGACTGAAATTCTGAGAAAAAGAAGAAACATGTGGAGGGAGGAAATACTTTGAAACTCAAAGGAAAAATAACATTGGTGGAATGTTTAAAAGATGGGTATAATTTGCACAGGACTTATATGAAGAAAACTACAAAAGTGTAGAAAGAAGTAAAATAAAGTTATGGAGAATGGTCACATGACCATGGATAAGAATATTCAATATCATCAAGAAGTTCCTCTGATTTGCTTAACAGATTTTTATTTTTAAAATTTTAATGACAGAGCACCTGCTACTGTTGCAGATGACCTGGATTCTGTTCCCAGTACCTACAAGGCAAGTAACATCCATCTGAAACTTCAGCTCCAGGGAGTCTCAAACCCTTTTATGGCCTCCATGGGTACCAGGCCCAAACATGGTACACTTACATACTGA
Organism: Mus minutoides; assembly: GCA_902729485.2. Classification (NCBI taxonomy): domain Eukaryota; kingdom Metazoa; phylum Chordata; class Mammalia; order Rodentia; family Muridae; genus Mus; species Mus minutoides. Next base: position 22,428 of record LR754313.1, read on the forward strand.
AAAACACTAAAACATAGAAAAAAGAAAAGAAAACTTTTAAAAAATGAATATCTCTGAACGGTGTTGAATGTAATTAATGAACTGGATTTGAATGTGTGAAGAAGTGGAATCTAGATTAGCCAGCATTTGATGAAGTTGAAAGGTCAGTATCACCCAATTTCAACGCTTACTGTGAGGTTATATTAATCAGGAAAGGATGATATTAATGAGACAGTAGTCAAAAGAATAGAACAGAGGATCTAAAGTATAATGACATAAATGTATGATTTTTTACAAAGCAGCAAAATTAATAAAATATAATGGGGCAAGGTATTCCAAATGGAGCGGCTACAACTGGAAATGAAGAGATGAACTTTACCCAACTTGCCTAAACTATCTCAACATAGATCATGAACCCAAATATAAAAATGCAAAACTGTCAAACTCCTAGATGATTATATAGGATAAAACTTCCATAACTTTGGGTCTGACAATAACAACAAATGACACAAAACAAGAAAGAAAAATCTGTTAGCAAGATCTTATTAAAATTAAAAAGTCTTCACTTGCAAAAAGATAGCTTTCCAGTGCCAAGAGATGAGAAGAAGACAAGAAATAAATTTGGAAGAACATATATATTTGCAAAACATACAGGAATGCTGTTACCCATATTCACAACAAACTTTTAAAATTGTCAAACAAGAAAATGGCCAACCCATTTTAAAATGGATATATTACCTCATTAAAGAATATATACTGACCTGAAATATTCATACAAAAAGATGTTCAACTTCACATTCTATTAAGAACAAACTAGATACCACCAGACACCTATCAGAATGCATGAAAGCTGAAAGCTTACCGACATCAGGTCCTAGGTGGTGGTGGGGGCAACGCTTGTGTTGTTAGTGAAGATGCAATGTTGTGGGAAGGCAGTTTGTCAATTTAATGCAAAACTAAACCTTAAAAGTGACACATAATTCCAGATTTTTCATACTTGTTATATATATTCATTTTCATACATGGTATATATTGAAATGAGTTGAAAATGTCTGTCCTCATAGAACCTAGAACATAAATGTGCTTCAAAACTTTTATTTTTAACTCTCCAAATTTGGAAGCAATGAAAAAGGTCCTTTAGTAACTGAATGGATAAATAAATTTTGGTACAGTAAAAAAACAAAACAGTCCACATTAAAAATGTGTAAGTGACTGGGCCAGCAAGATGTTTCAGCAGGTAAATGTGTTTACACCACACACAAACACATGCACACACACAGGAACACATCATATACATACATACATACATACATACATACATACATACATACATACTAATAATAATAAAAAATACAAAACTTTTTTAAGGTTTTTTTTATTTTATGTGCATTTGTGCTTTGCGTGTGTGTGTGTGTGTGTGTATGCACCACATGTATGCTTGCTGGCCACAGAGGTCAGTAGAGTGTGCCAGAGTCCTTGAATTGGAGTGATTGACAGTTGTAAGTGACCATGTAAGTCTGGAAATTGAACCCAGGTCCTCTACATCAAGGTGCATCTTGCCAACTTTTAAAAACTATTTTTAAAAAGACATAACCACAAGACATAAGAAAATTTGAAGGAAATTTAAATGTAGATTAGGGGTTCAAAGAGGAAAGACATACATAATGTATGAAAATTAATAGAAAAGAGAGATTAGCCATGATTACCCGGGTTGAAGGGAGAACAATGCATCTTATAACCTGAGGGATGCACAGTCCCAAGAGAGAACCATTTGAAAATCACACATTTAGAGAGATAAGGTGCATGAGTGAGTGCAATCAATGACCAATCAACAACCAATCAACAGCCAATCAACCAACCAATCAACAGCTTACTTAATTACTCCTGGGGCTCTGTAGAGTTTGTTTGTGGGACAGGCTCTGCAAATGTTGGGGTGGAGAAACAGAAAGAGCTCTTCACTTTTGTCTTGGCTGGCTTTTTGTCAATTTGACACAAGCTACTGGATTTATTTGGAAGAGGAACCCCAATTGATAAGATGGGACCTCATCTGAGAAAATGCCTCTAACAAAAGTCAGGCAGTCAATAGCAGTAGGCAAAGTGGCCAGTAAGTCTGTGAGGCATTTTCTTTATTGATAATTGGTATGCAAAGGACAACACACTGTAGGTGGTACGCATACTGGGCAGGTAGTCCTGCATTATTTTTTGTGTTGTTTTGTTTTGTTTTCTTTCTTTTTTTTATTGTATATTTTCTTTATTTACATTTGAAATGTAAATCCCCTTTCCCAGTCCTCCCCCTCCCAGAAACCCCCTATCCCAACCTTCCTCCCACTGCTTCTGCAAGGATATTTATTTCTCCACCCATCCACACACTCCCAACTCCGCATCCTTGACTCCTCTGCACTGGACCACCAGCCTTCATAGGACAAAGGACCTCTCCTCCTATTGATGACTGACAAGGCCATCCTCTGCTGCATATGCAGCTGGAGCCATATGTACTCCTTGATTAATGGCTTAGTCCCTGGGGAGCTCTGGGTTATCTGGCTGGTTGATATTGTTGTTCCTCCTACGGGGTTGTAAACCCCTTCAACTCCTTCAGTTCTTTCTCTAACTCCTCTATTGGCCACCCTGCACTCAGTCCAATGGTTGGTTGTGATAATCCACCTCTGTATTTCTAAGGTTCTGTCAGGGCCTCTCACAAGGCAGCCATATCAGGCTCCTGTCAGCATTCCCTTCTTGACATCCACAATAGTGTCTGGGTTTGGTAACTGTATATGAGATGAATCCCCAGGTGGGACAGTCTCTGGATGATCTTTCCTTCAGTTTCTGCTCTACACTTTATCTCCGTATTTGCTCGTGCGAGTATTTTGTTCCCCTTCTAAGATGGACCGAAGCACCCACACTTTGGTCTTCCTTCTTGAGCTTCATGAGGTCTGTGGATTGTATCTTGGGTATTTGAAATTTGGGGCTAATATCCACTTATCAGTGAGTGCATAACATGTGTGTTCTTTTGTGATTGGGTTACCTCACTCAGGATTATATTTTCTAGTTCCATCTATTTGCCTAAGAATTTCATGAATTCATTGTTTTTAATAGCTGATTAGTATTCCTTTGTATAAATGTACCACATTTTCTGTATCCATTACTCTGTTGAGGGACATCTGGGTTATTTCCAGCTTCTGTTTATTATAAATAAGACTGTTCTTAATGTAGTGGTACATGTGTCCTTATTACATGTTGGAGCATCTTCTGGGTATATGCTCAGGAGTGGTATTGATGGGTCATCAGCTAGTACTATGTCCAGTTTTCTGAGGAACCACCAGACTGATTTCCAGAGTAATTGTACCAGCTTGCAAGCCCACCAGCAATGGAGGAATGTCACTTTTTCTGAACATCCTTGCCTGCATCTGCTGTCACCTGAGTTTATTTTATTTTAGCCATTTTGACTGGTGTGAGGTGGAATCTCAGGGTTGTTTTGATTTGCATTTCCCTGATGACTAAAATTTCAGCATCCCTTCATATTAAAAGTCTTTGGAAGATCAGGAATTCAAGGCCCATACCTATACACAGTAAAAGCAACATACAACAAACCAGTAGCCAATATCAAACTAAATAGAAAGAAACTTGAAGCAATCTCACTAAAATCAGGGACTAGACAAGGCTGTCTATCTATTCCATATGTATTCCATATAGTACTTGAAGTTATAGCTGGAACAATTAGACATCAAGAGGAGGTCAAAGGGCCACAAATTGGAAAGGAAGAAGTCTTTGTGATGATATGATCATATACATAAGTGACCCCAAAAATTCCACAAGAGAAATCCTAAGGCTGATAAAACAACTTCAGCAAAGTAGCTGGATATAAAATTAACTCAAATCAGTAGCCTTCCTCTAATCAAAGGATAAACAAGATGAGAAGGAAGTTAGGGAAATAGTGACAATAGTCACAAATAATATTACATACCTTGGTGGGTCTCTAACCAAGTAAGTGAAAGATCTGTATGACAAGAATTTCAAGTATCTGAAGAAAGAAATTGAAGAAGATCTCAGAAGATGGAAAGATCTCCCATGCTCTTGGATTGGCAGGATTAATATAGTAAAAATGGTCATCTTGCCAAAAACAATCTACAAATTCAATGCAATCCTCATCAAAATTCCAAATCAATTCTTCATAGAGTTAGAAAAAGCAATTTGCAAATTCATTTGGAATAGCGGAAAAAAAAACAAACAAACAGGATACCAAAAGCTATTCTCAACAATAAAAGAACTTCTGGGGGAATCACCATCCCTGACCTCAAGCTGTATTACAGAGCAATAGTGATTAAAAAAAAACTGTATGGTACAGAGACAAGCAGGAAGATCAATGATCAATGAATAGAATTGAAGACCCAGAAATGAACAACCCCCTCCACACACACACACACATGGTCACTTGATATTTGACAAAGGAGCTAAAACCATCCCGTGGGATAAAGACAGCATTTTCAACAAATGGTGCTGGTTAAACTTATGGTCAACATGTAGAAGAATAAAAATTGATCCATTCATATCTCCCTGTCCAAGGCTCAAGTCCAAGTGGATCAAAGACTTCCATATATAAAGCTAGATACACTGAATCTAATAGAAAAGAAAGTGGGGAAAGCCTCCAACTCATGGCCCCAGGGGAAAAATTCCTGAACAGAACACCAATGGCTTATGCTCTAAGATCAAGAATTGACAAATGGGACCTCATAAAATTGCAAAACTTGTATAAGGCAAAAGACACTGCCAATAGGACAAAACAGCAACCAACAGATTGGGAAAAGATCTTTACCAATTCTACATTCAATAGAGGGCTAATATCCAATATATATAAAGAACTCAAGAACCTAGACTCCCGAGAATCAAATAACCCTATTAAAAATGGGGTACAGAGCTAAATAAAAGAATTTTCAACTGAGAAATATTGAATGGCCAAGAGGCAACTAAAGAAGAGGTCCTACATTATTTAAGGGAGTAGTCTGAGCTTCTGTAAGAAGTATCTGTCAGCTTCCTGAGTTCATTTCCTGCTTTGACTTCCCTAAGACCTGACAATTGTAAGATGAAGTAAACTCATTCCTCCTCAGTTTGCTTTTGGTCATGGTGTTTTATCACAACAGTATAAAATAAATAAGACAACTTGCTCTTCAATTTTTCATGAACCTTGAATTTGAAAATGCACTTAAAATATAAGCCATAGGCATCAATGTGCTGTTAAGGTTTGTGTGGTTTCTGATTAGCATATACAAAGATTCTCTGCATGCAAGTGAGATGAGCTTCATACCTGAGAAAGACCCTTGGTGACACAGAATGTGTATAAAATCCACACACAGAGCTGACACTGAGATTCCTGCCAGCTCCATTCATAGAACCAGGAACCAGTTTATGGGTCTAAAAGGGGAAAGCCAAAGAAGAATCCATAGGCTCCTTCTCAAGGGGTGCCTTTGGTCAGGGACTTGCAATAGATCTTATTTGCAAGAAGACCACCTTAAGAAGAGAAGATATAAGTTCAAGTTATTGGGGGGATTATCACTAAATCTGATACAGCAAGAGAAAAGGCTAAATCATGTTCCTTTCACCCTCTGCAATGTCTTGACGATGTATAAAACCTCACAAACATGTATAAGCAGGTGGATATTTGGTTATCTACTACTTTAGTCTGTTGGCATCTTGGGCTAGGATATTAATTTGTGTTAGTAAGACAGAAAGTGATTTACAGAGCTAAGTTGGTGGACTGTGATTTATGCTCAACACAAAAGCAAGTACATACATGCCCCAACTTAATTACAAAGCTGAATAATTGCTCTGGTGGTGAGTCTAATAAATGAAACTCTTGTAATGTGCACAATTATATTTTTAATAGAAATTTACAGAACATGACAAGAATAATCAGAAATTTCTTCCCTGGCTTCAGGGTAGTCACAAGCCTCATAATCCTGATGTCATAATTACACTTTCTTTCAGAATAACCAAAAGTTTCTAGCAATAAAATTCAGTTCACCAGATACTGATTGAGTGCAGTGCTGTAAATAACAGTGTTCTAAACTTGGGATATGAAGCAAATAAAACAGATATCAACAGCAAGAGAAAACAGATAATTTGTTATCTTGTAAGCAAAATATAAATTAGAATGTGATACGTGCTGTAGAATTTAGCCCAGGTAGATTGTAATCTAAAGTAGAATGCGAAGGGAATGCCATCAAGAAAATGATAGAGATAGCCATGTGTAAATATGAAAAGTAAGACATCATTGGAATGGCCAGCAAGTAGTAGATAGGGTGTTTAGAATACTTGTGGTTAACCTAGAAAATATGATGATAAAGGTAGAATGGCGATTCAAATATTTTACCCCCTAAAATGACTGTGTCCTAATATTATATTACATGGTAAAGAGGAATTCAGGTTGCACATGAAACTAAGAGAGAAAACCATAAAATGGGGACATTGCTTATTCAGAGGAGCCAAGGCAAACTTCTAAAGCAGAAGATGAGGTTTCTGTCCTTTGATACAGACCTACTGGTTGAATAAGGGAGTCCTGGATCAAGAAACAGCAGCAGCCTCTACCCACTATCAGCTACCCACTATACTTGGGTAGTTTACTGTAGAACATTTCTTGTAAGAAGTAAATAAAAATCTAATACAGACAATGAAAGGGAGTGTGAGAAAGCTTGTTACAAGGTCTTGAATGCTACTGTAAGGAGCCGGTTTCTAATTGAGAGAAGAGCAGAAGAGTTGTGGGTTTTGAACCCAGGGTTAATGCAATTGGACAGGCTGTGAAGTGCAGAGTAAACATGGAAGAGCAAAAGAGACACCTGCAGTGAGAGTTGCTGCTATCCTGGGAGCTGAAGGCAGCTCACACCAGAGCAACAGGAAGTAAATGGATTCTTCTGGGTTTACTCAACCAGTTGGAGCAGGAGAAAGAGGAAAGTTATGGAAGGCAGCCAGTTGTTTGGAAGTCAAGCATTGAAGAAGTTTACGGAGACAGCATTAGCTTCTGGGGAATGGTCAGAATTTTGACTTTTGAAAACTTGAATTCAATTTTTTTTCCCTCAGGAGTTTTGGTAGCAATATTGACTGGGCAGTTGGATATATAATGTCTTTACAAATGGTGAAGTAGGATTCTGCAGGATATATAAAATCAAAGCTACAGAGTTACTAATTTGGACTTAAAAGATTATCAAAGGAGTGGAACAGATAGAGAATAAGATGACCATGGATTGGCCATGTGTTATCTATTTCAGAGTAGATGAATTTCTACCATTCCACAGGATAAATTACCATGATACCAATTATATCATTTTACTCATCCTCAAAAGACCTCTGCTCAGTCCCTGAAGTTCATGTCAATTAATCAGTTTGTCAAATCACTGTTGTGAAATAATCAGAAGCTCATACACATACCATGTCAACAGTGACTTTCCGGAAATAAGGTTTAAAGAGCCTCACCTTTAAAATGGGCCTGATGCAAACATCCCATAGCAATTTCTGCAGGCAGCTCTGCCCCTCTGCCTCACCACTCAATCCTGAGTTAATTTGCATGCACCTTTCAATTGGTGCAGAAAGCTAATCAGCCTATTTCACTAATGCAACTGCTCATGAAAATGGCCAGAGGAACAAAAGTTACCAGGATGGCTACATTTTCTAACTCCTGACTAATAGTTACAGAATATGATTTCAATTTTGAAGTCTCACAGAGAGCTAACACTCAATTGTCTAAGCCTTCTGTTTCAATTTTACCCCAAGGACATAAAATTTACTGGTTCAAAATTATCATTTTATATTAGTGTAGTTGTTAAAATAACAGAGATGAATGAAAAGTATTTATGTGTGCTGATCTTTCCCTATTACTTACATTGTTTGATTACTGATTTTACAGTTGAAAATTTGATTAAACTCTTGGAAATATAATTTGAGCTTTTCTTTTCCTTTTTATTAGTTACATTTATAGTCACCAAATGCATAAAACTCAAAATCCAAAACAAAATCTCAAATTACTCACACAAACAACTCAATCTTTTTACTTACAATACCCTCCAAAATATAGTCATATATTTATGGTTAAAGTTTAAGTGTTGAAATTCCAAATAATTACAGTTATACCTAATGTGGTTTTGCTGAATGAGAAATGTCCCTAGAGACTCAGGTATTTGAACACTAGCCAATTGGTGGCATCATTTTGTGATGTTTAGGGGGTGTGGCCATGCTGGAGGAGGTGTGTCACTGGGGGTGGGCTTTGACAGTATGCACTGTCACATTATTTCTGGTTTACTCTCTCTGCTTTGTGCTTGTGGCTAAAAATGTATCTTTCAGCTTCTTACTCTTACAGCTGAGCCTGCTGCTTGTTCCAACCAATCAGCTGCTAAATAACTGGTATGAAATAGTGAGAGGAAGCTCATGTACACACTATATCAACCATGACTTTTCAGAAATAAGTTCAAAACTAGCCTGTGTAACAAACACAGATGTGAACAACTCCCGATAGGGGATGGACTCTTCCCTTGGAACCATAAAGCAGAATAAATTCTTTATTCCCTATCTTTGGTTCTGGTGTTTTATCACAGCCACAGAAAAGTAACTAATACACTCAATAAACCTTTATTTATTTTTGTTTTTTTATGTAATAATATTCATAAGATATTTTCCACAATTTTATTTTTAAGAATATATGAAAGATTTTGTGTCCCAATGTGATTGTGGTACTAGTTATAAAAGCATTTCAAAAAACAATTTTAAACACCAATGATTCTTAATAAGGGATTCATCAAATATATTGTAGTATAAAACTGAATGCTCAGGATACATGAAAAATAGGATAGAAGACTATAAACAGGTGAATTACATCTAGATTTTATACAATACATGTGTCTTCGTTTTATTCCCACCCCCAATTCTTTAAGCAAAAAAGGCAATTACGTGCTCATACAAAAGCAGAAGATGGGTGAATTTGATTCATAGGACAAATTTCTCCTATCCTTGCTTCCAAATGTTGAGCCTGGAGACTTGGATGAACGTCACTATTTTGTAAATCCTTTACCAATATCTTTTCCAGACAAGACTGGATTCCTAAATCAGCTTGATTCTTGCTAAGTCATCACCACTATGTGTTTTTGTGAGCACTGTGCTCTTCTAAAGAGCAATCCCTTAATATAGGCAGACTTATTGTGATGATAATAAAAGTGGAAACACAATAAACAACACTTTTTGCCTACCTTTCAGTGTGAATTTATGTTGAATGCAGTGATTAGATAGTCTTGAGTCCACAGCTAATTTCTTACTATGCTATATGGCTGCAAATTTGAGTGTATATATTAGGGAAAGATCAGAGCAACAAAAGCATTTCATCCATCATTTTTATCTTAATAGGATATTGCTGATGAGTAATTTGAGTCACTGAAAAGTAATACATATTTATGTATAATATTTAATATATAATTCTACATATATAATTTAATATAGCCAAATAAGATAGCAAATATAGTATAAAATATTAATTGGTAATATTTTTCAATTTTAATTTATGTTTTTTACCTTACATTAAAACTTGTACTCACCTTTGAGTTTAATTGACAGTTATACTTACTTTTGTATATGAAACACAAATAGGCATAAAGCATATAAGTAAATACACAATATATTTTTTTGTTAAATTTTTGCCAATAGATGATTAGAAAAAATATCTAAAAAGGGGACATTGAAGGGCAGTAGTGAAAACAGAGCTGGTTATGAAGTGGCACTGAGACTGTGACTGAACAGGCTCGGAAGGCACTGGCTTGTCACCTCTCAAGTGTTTTGTATTCTACAAGAGTGTGGTTCCAATCCTCCCAAACTGAAAAGTGACTATACAAACCCTTAATATTCTTAGACTATGGTGTTGTGGGGCAAAAAAATTTACAAAATATTATAATTAATATATAAACTGACTAAAAACATTGACTCAAAACTTATTCTAAGAACTACAAAAATGAGCAGTACAGCTACATCACTCCCAATCTTATCCCCCAACTTTTCTCCTGACCACTCCACTTTTCCCCAAATTCAGTGCATGACTTTTAAAAATTATAACTGGTCCTGGGCTTTTTTTGGTTGGGAGACTATTAATGACTGCTTCTATTTCTTTAGGAGATATAGGGCTGTTTAGGTCATTAATCTGATCCTGGTTTAACTTTGGAACTTGGTATCTGTCTAGAAAGTTATCCATTTCATCAAGATTTTCCAGTTTTTTTGAATATAACCTTTTGTAGAAGGATCTGATGGTGTTTTAGTGCAGAGTTCTATCAGACCTTCAAAGAAGACCTAGTTCCGGTTCTTCTCAAAGTATTCAACAAAATAAAATCTGAAGGTACACTACCCAATTCATTCTATGAAGCCACAATTACTCTGATACCTAAACCACATAAAGACACAACAAAGATAGAGAACTTCAGACCAATTTCCCTCATGAATATCGATGCAAAAATACTCAACAAAATTCTCGCCAACCGAATCCAAGAACACATCAAAATGATCATCCATCATGACCAAGTGGGCTT
>LR754313.1:35115-61675 GCA_902729485.2 Mus minutoides
AGTGTGCTTGCTGTATTACTTCCATTACATTACCAATTTAGATATGAGCTAATTAGGGTTATCACAGCTTTTCACCTAAGCCTTCTATTCAGCTTTACATCATCAAAACTACCTGCATTCTGGTGGCAGAGAGTTTTCATACTCATGTATTAATTTTTAGATGTCTTATAGTAAGTTGGTAGTCAGATGATTAAACTTCAGTTTTTATGAAAGGACTTTGGAAAGATGAGCACAAATTTGTGGTCCCTATGTGTGCTCTGTGCTCAGAAGATTCACTGGTACATTTAGAATTACAATGAGCGAGCTCAAGTCATACTGACTCCTGACCAGTGTGTTCCTGGCTCTCACAATGCTGTTTCCTCTCCAAGTCATCGGGGCATTCTTCCAAAACGTGCTTGTAAGTCCTTTTGCTTCCCTCTTGACAACTGATGAAGTCTGGCTCCTGGCTGACTGGGGACATGACCACAAACACTGCTTAAAATGGAAATGTCTAGTTCTTTGGAAAGTTAGTGGTGTCAAATGATGTCTTGCTGGGGCACACAGATGAATGGATGCCTTGCTAAAGCAAACTCATGAAAGCCTGTTTTCCTGAATCAGACACAGGTAAAAGGATGTTTGGATATAGCAAACACATGAAAGGACACTTGATTAAGTGATACACACATACACACACCCTAAACCTCCTGAAATTTTCATCCTAAACTATCAGAATTTGATTCAATAGCATCATAGAGGATCAATAGGATCATATGACTCCACAGACAGTGGGAGACAAGCACTGAGCCTTGGCTTGGTTTGGTTCACTTTTCTTCACTAAGGACACACATGTTTTGGTTCACCTTACATAGTGTTGTTGAGCTCAACTTGTGATAACTCTTGACTTTGGGAGAAACTCTCCCAAGAACTGCTTGTGAGGATCCTGAAGCAGCTTGTCACTTTGAAGCCTTGCCTCAGGCTGGTTGACAAACCTGGTTTCTTCATGATTGAACTACAGCTGCCTGGTGTCTGTTAAATGAAGGACTGGACTGTACCTGCCAGTTTGTGTGTGGTGTCTTCCTGTCTAGAGGACTGGTCTACAGCTGCTCAATTGTATTTGATATTTGCTATAGGACTGAACTGCTGCCCAAGAAGATCCCTCGCAAAGAACTACTGCTGAACAGGTCTACTTCCCCCATATCCCAATAACCTTTCTCTTCCATTACCTCTACTTGGTGGTGGGCTAGAAGAGAGGTTGAAGGCTTACCAAAAATAGGTTGCAAAGAATGTATTCCTACAATTGCTAAACTGAATCTTGGGGACAAGAATGGTTATAGCTCATTAGAGAACTAAGTGATCAAAGAAGCCTTGTGTAAGATGGAGTCTCATCTTCGATCCGTCTTTTCTATGACCTTATGATTTGGCACAAGTGGGGAACTCCACATTATGGGAACAATGCAAAGGGTTGGGGTTGGAGGACAAGCAAACTTCACTAGGTAAATGTAGGGGAGAATGTATTTCAGAAACCATTGACAAGAAGATATAGAAATGTCAGAATGGGAGCAAAATATGCCAATCCTAGAAATCCTGCTAATCTCTTTGCTCTATATAGTGTCTTAATTCTTTTATTTTATCACAACAGAAGCTGTTTCCCACTTACTTCTCATTTCCTTCTTGATGCCTACTTTCTTGCCTTGCAACTTAAGTACTTTTCTCTATTGGTATGAGATGCACACTACTTAGTTTTAATACTTCCATCAGATTGCCTATATTATTTTTTGATATTCTTTTTAAAATCTCCAACGTTAACTATGTAAAAGAGACATGGAAACAAATTGCTGACACACAACAGAGACAAGCTAGCATTTGCACAGGCCCTGTGGAAAAAACAACGGCCTTGTTAAGATCCACAGAGACTCAGGATGCCTCCATGGTAGGCAAGGATGTGAGAACCTGAAATACAGGAAACAAGCCCTCCAACTAAGTGTTCAAGGTTTGTTTGCAGGATTGCCTAAAGCATTTGTTCTTATGATGAAAGCCAACACAAGCCATCAAAAGGATGCTTTCATCAAAAGTTTAAGGAAGAACTGATGGCAAGAAGCTTTTCTGGAGGGAAAAGTTCCTCTGGCCACAGAGTGACTGGATAGGAGGAAGGGAAGGTAGAGATGAGACTCGTTGACAAATGCAGTTTGACTGCTTTGTCTAAAGAAGTAAAGATAATATCTTAGTCACATTCAGCTGTCAACTTGGCACACAGCTAAAACCACTTGGAAAGAGAAAACCTCAGCTGAGGAATCACCTCTGTCTGATTGGCCTGTTATCATGTCCATGAGATATTCTCTTAACTTCTACTGAAGTAGCTGAACTCAGGCCATTGTGAATGGAGCAACTAAGGCAGATGGGCCTAGGGTGTGTAAGAGCCAAGTAATCAGGAAGAAGCAAGCTGCTAAGCAGCATTTCTATGTGGTTTCTGCCTGACTGATGCCTTGAATTCTGTCTTTGGCTTCCCTAAACAATAGAGTGTAAAGAACAAGCCAAAGAGAGCCCTTTCCTCCTGAGTTATTTTTGGTCATACTGTTTTATCACAGCTATAGGAAAACCAACTAAGTCTGGCCAATGGAACTAGGATTGCATGAGGAGATGGTGGGGCACAGAACAGAGGAAGGAGACATCTGGGTTAAGTGACACTCAGAGGTGTAAAAGTGACATGTGTGATTCTTCCAAAAGAAATTTCTACACTGAACAGCATGCCCTGAAAATATTCTGGGTTTTGTGTCGCTTTCACATACAGTGGAAAGACCTTTTCTTCTTAGGCTCTGTTAAAAAGAATACAGCTTATTTAATTGTTTATTAAATATTGATGAGAAGCAAGCTAATATTTATAACATCTCTAAGGCATGAAGCATATTGACCCCATAGGCATCTCCAGCCTAATAACAGCATTAAAGAACACAAAAGAACTCTATTTCCTTTGATGCTTTTCCTGGTCTATGCCTGATTCATATTATTTTCATTTTGTCCACTCTATCTGAGTAAGAGAAGTCTCCTGTGTTCATAGAGGTGCCATGAGGTATCAACAGGATCCAAACAACTGTAGGCAACAGGAAAGAGCTGGGAACAGAAGAGGTGGGCTTTCCCAGGGAAGAAGGTTCCAATTAGTTGCCCAGTGTCAAGCAGTCAGCCCCCAAAACATATACACAAAACACTGCATGCACTAAACAGATTCTATTTGGGAATACATATGTATATACATGTATGCATGCAGTGGCTACTAGTGAAAAGGGAGGCCATGAATTTGAAGGACAGTGAGAAAGGGTATGTGGGAGGATTTGGAGGGAGGAAAGGGGATTGAGAAATGTAATTTAATTATAATCTCAAACAAAAAAAAATAATTAAAAAAAACCCATAAGTGTCCTAAAGCCAGTTTAGATGTTCCTACTTAGATTGGTACTGTTGTCATGTGACTATTTGCTTATATACTATGCATTTGTTCCTTGTGCCTGTGTATGTTTTTATAATAAAACACTCATCATTTGGGAAGTTCAGTGTTAGTTTAATATTATAGTCTTAAGATGAGTCACATGCTCACATGTACCCATAGTACAGTAATTTCAATTACTCTGTAAAACTTCATTAGAGAACCATACCATAATTTGATCATTTTTTCCATTAAAGGTTAATCATAGAGTTTTTTAAAAATCTTTTTTATACACTGTCACTAGATTGTAAAGAGTACTGCCTTGAAAATTATGTGACTGTTCCAACATGTAACATCTCTGTATCATAAGCACCTTTATTTGACCAGATTATGTCCATCTTCAATGACATCACCTATGCCATATTATATTCCAAAGTGGTTAACCTGTACCTGTAGGTATGTATGTATGCTCCATGAGGGCCATATGGGTTTCCATACATTATATTTTAGACATCTGTTTTCACATGTTGTTTTGTTGATTTTACTCACCTATCTCTTGTAACATTAATTTCTTTTGAAAGAAAAGATTTATTTTGTTTTTACTCACAGTTATATGGGTGTTTGTGTGTAGACATAAACACAGAAGTGCAAGTACCTAGAGAGGCCAAAAAGGGGTGCTTCACCTAGGAAGCCATAGTTTAAGTGGCTGTGAGCTGCCTGACATGGGTGCTGGGATCTGACCCCCATTCCTCTGCAGGAACAACAACTGGTCATTATCCCTGTACCCTCTCTCCAGCCCTTATGATTAAACTCTTAACACAAGTATTTTCTTCCTTCTGTTGTTCATCTTCTTTTGCTTTTTAAAGATACATTTTTGATATTTTTATTGATGTGTGTGTGTGTGTGTGTGTGTGTGTGTGGCTATGTGCACCTGACTGCACGTGCTCTGTAAGACAAAGGTGTTAGGTGACCCTAGAGCTGAACCAACAGATGGCTGTGAGCTAAACCCACCACTGTTTCAGATCTCCAGGCACTCTTTTGGATTTATATACTGAAATTTTCTAATTAATGTTTAATGTTTGCTGAATTTGCCTGCATAATTTCTACATTTCTAATATACGTAATAAACATGCCAACAAATATTAGTTCATTTATACACTATATATTTATCTACTTGAAAGTTTCATGGTTACTTTGTCCTCAATATTCTTCACATTTGATTAAGATTTGCTGAATCTATGGGTTATGTAAAAGTGTTTGTCATAATATAAGACATCTAGAATTTTTTACTATTCTTGTCATATTTATTCCTAGGATTATTGTGTTATAGTCAGAACACATCCTGAAGACATCAATTCCCTCAAATGTGTTATTGCTTGTTTTAGATGCCATCACACTGGAAGTATTTGGCAATATTTTATAGAGTACATAATACTTAAATATAATATGTATTTTGTAGTTAATGAAATATAATATTCCATTTGATTCTTGCCTCTCTATCCTCCTCTATATCTCTCTTGCTCTCTTTTAGTATTGACTTGAAATGGTTTAAACATTGTTATTATTTATTATTTATTTTTTTTTTAGTTTTTGGAGACAGGGTTTCTCTGTGCAGTCCTGGCAGTCCTGGAACTCACTCTGCAGACCAGGCTGGCCTCGAACTCAGAAATCCACCTGCCTCTGCCTCCCGAGTGCTGGGATTAAAGGCAACCCATAGACTCTCCAGGCTATCTTGGGACCACAGGTGAACGGACACACAGGGGAGATAAATAAAGGGACAGACCAGGGCAGCGGGTCCCTTCTGGTCTGCACCAATGCCAGGTCTCCTCGTGCAGAGATGGCAGGAGGCAAGCATAAGAACAGAAGCAACAGAAACCAAGGGTACTTGGCATCACCAGATCCAAGCTCTCCCACCATGTCAAGTCCCAGATACAACATCACACCGGAAAAGCAAGACATGGATCTGAAGTCACTCGTCATGATGATGATGGAGGACTATAAGAAGGAAATACAGGAAAACACAGATAAACAACTTAGAGAGTTACAGGAAAACAATACCAAACAGGTGATGGAATTGAACAAAGCCATCCAGGACCTTAAAATGGAAGTAGAAACAATAAAGAAAACCCCAAAGGAGATAACCATGGAGATAGAAACCATAGGAAAAAAATCAGGAACCATAGATATGAGCATAAGCAACAGATACAAGAGATAGAAGAAAGAATCTCAGGCACAGAAGATTCCATAGGGAGCATAGACATGACAATCAAAGAAAATGCTAAATGAAAAAAGATCATAACGCAAAATATCCAGGAAGTCCAAGACAAAATGAGAAGACCAAAACTTACGAATAATAGGAGTAGATGAGAATGAAGACTCTCAAACTAAAGGGCCAGCAAGTATCTTCAACATAATTATAGAAGAAAACTATCCATACCTAAAGAATGAGATGCCCATAAACATACAAGAAGCCTACAGAACTCCAAATAGGCTGGACCAGAAAAGAAATTCCTCCCAACACATAATACTAAAAACAACAAACGCGCTAAATAAAGACAGAATATTAAAGCAGTAAGGGAAAATGGTCAAGTAACATATAAAGGCAGGCCTATTAGAATTACTCCAGACTTCTCACCAAAGACTATGAAAGCCAGAAGATCATGGACAGATATTATACAGACACTAAGAGAAGAGAAATGCCAGCCCAGGCTTCTATACCCAGCAAAGCTCTCATTTACCATAGATGGAGAAACCAAAATATTCCAAGACAAAAGCAAATTCACACAATATCTTTCCACAAATCCAGCCCTTCAAAGGATAATAACAGAAACACACCAATACAAGGACGGAAAGAATGCCCTAGAAAAAGCAAGAAAGTAATCCTTCAACAAACCTAAAAGAAGATAGCCACAAGAACAGAATCCCAAATCTAAAAACAAAAATAACAGGAAGCAACAATTACTGTTCCTTAATATCTCTTAATATCAATGTACTCAATTCCCAAATAAAAAGACATAAACTATCAGACTGGCTACACAAACAGGACCCAACGTTTTGCTGCTTACAGGAAATACATCTCAGGAAAAAAGACAGACACTACCTCAGAGTGAAAGGCTGGAAAATAATTTTCCAAGCAAACGGTCCAAAGAAAAAAGCTGGTAGAGCTATTCTAATATCGAATAAAATAGACTTTCAACCCCAAATTATCAAAAAAGACAAAGAGGGGCACTTTATACTCATCAAAGGTAAAATCTTCCAAGAGGAACTCTCAATTCTGAATATCTATGCTCCAAATGCAAGGGCAGCCACATTCATTAAAGAAACCTTAGTAAAACTCAAAACACACATTGCATCTCAAACAATAATAGTGAGAGACTTCAACACCCCACTCTCATTAATGGACAGATCCTGGAAACAGAAACTAAAAAGTGACACAGTCAAACTAACAGTGGCTATGAAACAAATGGATTTAACAGATATCTACAGAATATTTCATCCTAAAACAAAAGGATATATTTTTTCTCAACACCTCATGTCACCTTCTCCAAAATAGACCATACAAGTGGCCACAAAACAGGCCTCAACAGATTCAAAAATATTGAAATTGTCCCATGCATCCTATCAGATCACCATCGACTAAGGCTGTTCTTCAACAACAACATAATTAGCAGAACACCAATATTCACGTGGAAACTGAACAACATTCTAATCAATGTTACGTTGGTCAAGGAAGAAATAAAGAAAGAAATTAAAGACTTTCTAGAGTTTAATGAAAATGAATCCACAACATACCCAAACTTATGGGACACAATGAAAGCATTCCTGAGAGGTAAACTCATAGCTCTGAGTTCATACAAAAAAAAAAAAAAATGGAGAGAGCATACACTAGTAGCTTGACAGCACATCTGCAAGCTCTACAACAAATGGAAGCAAATTCACCTAAGAGGAGTAGATGGCAGGAAATAGTCAAACTCAGGGGTGAAATCAACCATGTGGAAACAAAAAGAACTATCCAAAGAATCAATCAAACCAGGAGCTGGTTCTTTGAGAAAGTCAACAAGATAGATAAACCCTTGGCCAGACTCATTAGAAGACACAGGGATAGCATCCTAATTAACAAAATCAGAAATGAAAAGGGGGACAACGGATCCTGAGGAAATTCAAAATACCATTAGATCCTTCTACAAAAGGGCATATTTTTTAAAAATTGGAAAATCTAGATGAAATGGATAACTTTCTAGACAGATACCAAGTTCCAAAGTAAAACCAGGATCAGATTAATGACCTAAACAGTCCTATATCTCCTAAAGAAATAGAAGCAGTCATTAATAGTCTCCCAACCAAAAAAAGCCCAGGACCAGATGGGTTTAGTGCAGAGTTTCTATCAGACTTTCATAGAAGACCTAATTCCAGTTCTTCTCAAACTATTCAACAAAATAGAATCTGAAGGTACACTACCCAATTCATTCTATGAAGCCACAATTACCCTGATACCTAAACCACATAAAGACACAACAAAGATAGAGAACTTCAGACCAATTTCCCTTATGAATATCAATGCAAAAATACTCAACAAAATTCTCATCAACCGAATCCAAGAACACATCAAAACGATCATCGATCATGACCGAGTAGGCATCATCACAAGAATGCAGGGATGGTTTAATATACGGAAAACCATCAATGTAATACACTATATAAACAAACTCAAAGATAAAAACTACATGATCATCTCCTTAGATGCTGAGAAAGCATTTGACAAAATCCAACACCCATTCATGATAAAAGTCTTGGAAAGATCAGGAATTCAAGGCCCATACCGAAACAGGATAAAAGCAATGTGCATCAAACCAGTGGCCAACATCAAACTAAATGGAGAGAAACTGGAGGCAATCCCACTAAAATCAGGGACTAGACAAGGCTGCCCACTTTCTCCCTACCTATTCAATATAGTACTTGAAGTCCTAGCCAGAGCGATTCGACAACAAAAGGAGGTCAAGGGGATACAAATTGGAAAGGAAGAAGTCAAATTATCGCTATTTGCAGATGATATGATAGTATATATAAGTGACCCCAAAAGCTCTACCAGAGAACTCCTAAACCTGATAAACAGCTTTAGTGCAGTAGCTGGATATAGAATCAACTCAAACAAATCAATGGCCTTTCTCTATACAAAGGATGAACTGGCTGAGAAAGAGATCAGGGAAACATCACCCTTCACAATAGTCACTAAGAGTATAAAATATCTTGTTGTGACTCTTATGAAGGAAGTGAAATATTTGTATGATAAGAACTTCAAGTCTCTGAAGAAAGAAATTGAAGAGTATCTCAGATGGAAGGATCTCCCATGCTCATGGATTGGCAGAATCAATATAGTAAAAATGGCTATCGTGCCTACAGCTATCTACAGATTCAATCCAATCCCCATCAAAATTCCAACTCAATTTTTCAAGGATCTAGAAAAGACAATTTGCAAGTTCATTTGGAATAACAAAAACCTAGACGAGCAAAAACTCTCTCAACAATAAAAGAAACTCTGGTGGAATCACCATGCCTGACCTCAAGCTGTACTACAGAGCAATTGTAATAAAAACTGCATGGTACTGGTACAGCACCAAAGAGGTAGGTCAATGGAATAGGATTGAAGACCCAGAAATGAATCCACACACCTATGGTCACCTGATCTTTGACAAGGGAGCTAAAACTATCCAGTGGAAAAAAGACAGCATTTTCAACAAATGGTGCTGGCACAACTGGCAGCTATCATTTAGAAGACTGGGAATTGATCCATTCTTATCTCCTTGAACTAAGGTCAAGTCAAAGTAGTTTAAGGATCTCCACATAAAACCAGAGACACTGAAACTTATAGAGGAGAAAGTGGGGAAAAGCCTCGAAGATATGGCCACTGGGGAAAAATTCCTGAATAGCAAAGGCTTGTGCTATAAGATCAAGAATTGACAAGTGGGACCTCATGAAGTTGGAAAGCTTCTGTAAGGCAAAAGAAACTCAACAAGACAAAAGGGACACCAAAAGATTGGGAAAGGATCTTTAACAATCCTAAATCAGATAGAAGACTGATATCCAATATATATAAAGAACTCAAAAAGGTGGACACCAGAAAATCAAATATCCCCATTAAAAAGTGGGGCACAGAATTAAACAAAGACTTCTCAACTGAGGAATGCAGAATGGCTGAGAAGCACATGAAAAAATGTTCAACATCCTTAATCATCAGGGAAATGCAAATCAAAACAACCCTGAGATTCTACCTCACACCAGTCAGAATGGCTAAGATCAAAAATTCAGGTAACTGCAGATGCTGGCATGGATGTGGAGAGAGATAAACACTACTCCATTGTTGGTGGAATTTCAATCTTGTTCAACCACTCTGGAAATCAGTATGGCGGTTCCTCAGAAAATTGGACATAGTAGTACCAGAATCCTCCAATACCTCTACTGGGCATATATCCAGAAGATGTTCCATCTGGTAATAGGGACATATGCTCCGCTATGTTCATAGCACCCTTATTCATAATAGCCAGAAGCTGGAAAGAACCCAGATGTCCCTCAACAGAGGAATGGATACAAAAAATTTGGTACCTTTACACAATGGAGTACTACTCAGCTATTAAAAACAATGAATATATGAAATTCCTAGGCAAATGGATGGATCTGGAGGGTATCATCATGAGTGAGGTAACCCAATCACAAAAGAACTCAAATAACATGTACTCACTGATAAATGAATATTAGCCCAGAAACCTAGACTACCCAAGATACAATTTACTAAAAACCTAAAACTCAAGAAGAATGAAGATCAAAATGTGGACACTTTGCCCCTTCTTAGAATTAAGAAGAAAGCACACATTGAAGGAATTACAGAGATCATGTTTGGAGCTGAATCAAAAGGATGGACCAACCAGTGACTGTGGCAGGATGGGATCCATCCCATAATCAGCCACCAAACATAAACACTATTGCATATGCCAGCAAGATAGTGCTGAAATGGCCCTGATATAGCTGTCTGGTGGGAGGCTATTTCAGTGCCTGGCAAACACAGAAGTGGATGCTCATAGTCAGCTATTAGATGGAACACAGGACTCCCAAGGAAGGAGCTAGAGAAAGTACCCAAGGAGCTGAAGGGGTCTTCAACCCCATAGGTGGAAGAATAACATGAACTAACTAGTACCCCCAGAGCTCATGTCTCTAGCTGCATGTATAGAACAAGTAGGCCTAGTTGGCCATCATTGGGAAGAGAGGCCCCTTGGTCATGCAGACTTTATATGCCCCAGTACAGGGGAACGCCAGGGCCAAGATGTGGGAGTGGGTGGGTAGGGCAGCAGGGCGGGGATGGGGGAGGGTATAGGGAACTTTCTGGATAACATTTGAAATGTAAATGAAGAAAATATCTAATAAAAAAAGAATAAAGCAGCACACTGAAAAAAAATCAAAAAATAATAAAAAAAATGCAACCCATATTTAATGTTTATTTATTTTATCAGCATCTGAGGGGGTTATGTTAAAACTCACCATGCAATTTGTGGATTAAACTATCCCATCTCAAATTTCTAAAACAGTGGTTTATGTATTTTGAAGCTATGCAACTAGCTGCGTAGTACTTTACTTATTCCTCCAAGGAATATTAAATATTTTATTAAATCTAGTTATTATTTTTATTTTATCTTTTATTATTTTCAACTTTCCTATATATCTACATACACATCCCAACACCAAAAGTAATATGTATCTAGATTAAGCATTTCTATCATTCACACACACACACACACACACACACACACACACACACACACACACACACACACACACATTTTGCCTGTCAGTATAAGTTCTGTTTTTCATTTATTCCTTTCTTGTTTTTCTCACTCCACTTCTTTGCTTCTGCCATTCTGTAATCAGTTTTACAATGTTAATCTAAAAAGCATTTAAGATTTCTGATCTAAAACTAACATGTAGCCATGCCTCACTCTGCTCCAGACACTGCCTTCAGCTTCAGTATGCTGAGCTACAGAGAGCACCTTCCAGTCTGGATGCTGCTGCTGGATAATTTTGTTTTGATAATGAAAATCATCCAAGAAACTGTTAAACTGTTGTGCACCTTGTCAATATGTGACTTGACCATGTGAACACTCTCTTTGATTGTAAATTCTTCTTGAAGCTAAGAGTCCTTAAATGTTTTCACCCCAAAACACTGTTTTTAATCTTTAAATCATTTTAAAATTACAATATAATTTTATCATTTCCCCTATCTTTCCTCCAACCAGATCTTTCCTTGTCTATCATTGTTACTTTTTCAAATTCATAGTCTTGGTTCTGTAATTGTTGGTAGTGGTGGCGGTGGTGTGTGTGCGTGTGTGTGTGCGTGTGTGTGTGTGTGTGTGTGTGTGTGCGCGCGCGCGCGCGCGCGCGCGCGCACGCACACGCGTGCATGTGCGCATGCGTACATGCGTGTGTGTTTCTAAATACAGAAATACAGCCACTCGGTCTGTATACAGTTACTTGTATTATATGATTTCAGGGATGGCTACCTGGTATTGGATAACTAGTTGGTGTGCTCTTCCCTAGAGAAGACTACTTTTTCTGCTCTCAGCATCTCTTAGTTGGCTGTAGATCTATGTCTAGGATTGAGACTTGCTGAAACTTCCCCCATGTCTATTGATGACCTCCTTGTTCAGCTAATGTTTACAGCTGCATTAGTGAGATTTCATGAAAGAATTGTAGGAGCCAGAGGAACAGGGAGTTTGCTCTGAGGTTGTGCCTTTTAGAAATGATAGTCTATAGACTTTGGGCATTAAATATAATGCTATAATGAACACAGAAGTGTGACATGCCTTTGGGCTTCTGATTTTATTGATTTAGGGAAAAATATATATCCCAAAGTATAAAGTTATATAAAGTTATATAAAAGGATCAAATGTACAGAAATAGGCAGAAAGTAGGGTGGTATGTTGCTCGTAATGGGGAAGAATTGGAGATTGCCGTCCAATGGGCATAAAGCTTCACCTTCTCTTCATCACAAGGAGTAAATTGAGCTACTACACAGCCCTGTAATTAACAATGCTTCGTTGAACACTTAGAAATCATTAAGAGTGGAGATTTCACATTAAGTGTTCTTACCACAATGGGAAAAATAGATTTTAATGAGTGTCTCTTGGTAGCAAATTGCTCAGTTTTATTTTGTATGCAATGTCTGCATATAAGCTTTATGTCTGAAAAATATTCTCACTGAGTATATAAATCATAGACCACATTACTATTTTTGTCTTCTCTTGGTATCCCATTGCTTTCTTGTTTTCAATACAGCTGTTGCAAAGTCACATGACATCCAAAAGTCTTCTTAAAAGATCATCAAAATTTCTTTGAAGCTCTTCAGGTAGTAATTTTGAAGCCTGCCATAACTTTGACTTTTATAAAAGCATTCATGATTTGGTAGTATGACCTTCATTGACTCTACTTACAATTTTTTACATATTACTTCTTTCACCTTGCATTTCTCCTTGTTTCTGGTTTTGGTTAGCTATATACTTAGATCAACATGAAGTATACCTTAACTCCTTTTCAGAGTTTATATCACTTTTCCTCTTTGGATCACAGGTAGATGCTTGTTCTCCGTTTCAGTGTGTCAATTTGTTCTTTAACTCAGAAGCATCTGCACTGAAATATTGATGTATTCATACCTTACTATCATATCAGTCTTTAGGCAAATACATGTAAAAACATTAGAAGTCTGCTTTATTTGTGAAAATATCTTCATTTTTTCTTTTTATTTATTTAAACATACCAATTATGCATTTGAATGATCTGCTCTAACAACTTCAGAATATTAAAGCTTTGCAATTTTTTTTCTTTTTTTGGTTTTGTTGAGACAGGGTTTCTCTGTGTAGCCCTGGCTGTCCTGGAACTCACTGTAGACCAGGCTGGCCTTGAATTCAGAAATCCTCCTGCCTCTGCCTCCCAAGTGCTGGGGTTAAAGGCATGCACCACCACTGTGCAGCTAAACTTTGTAATTTTTATGCCTCTCAGTTTTTACATTTATTCTTCTTCATGGTTCATTCTCTGTCTTGTTTTCATTTTCCTTCCTATGTTTTTTTCATGTCTCTATCTCCATAAATACTTTTCTGCTTTGGGTTAATTTCTTCAGAGTGACTCAATATTCATTCCTACAATTTCCTAGTAATACTTCCAACAACAAATGATTTTTTTTAAGTTGACTTCTTTATTCTCTTTTTAAACTATGAACTATTTCATGCCTTGATAAAGAATATTCAGATTTAAAACTCAGAAGCAAGTTTTCATTGACAAGGTTTAAAACTAGACATTTTCTTCAAGTTGATTGCAGATTGTTCTTATATTAACACAGGGGACTTGCTTTGTCTCAGAATTTTCTAATTTATCTCCTTCAAAAAAGAAATATTGATCACCTTTGTCATGTGACTTCCCAACAGCATTATTGAGAGCAGGATGGCAATGGAGTGCTGAGGGAACATGAAAATCTCTCAACTCAGATTTACATGCCCAATGAGAGTACTGTTTTCAGAAATAAAATTTATATGCAGACATTATATACAAAATAAAATTGAGCAATAAGCTGACTGTTTATTGCTTAGGCTTCATCTCCAGATGCTGTACTCTGTATGCCATTAAAGCCACATCTTAAAGTTAACTCTTTTTACAGCCCCACTGACCAGCATCACTCTCAACAAGTGTCAGCTTTACCTTTCCTTGTGTAACATTCCTTCATCCCCTGTTGTCCCTTGCCCACTATCCTCTGCAATGGAACTCAACTTGGGATTCAACAACTGTTTATTTGTAATTATATTCTCAGCCTCTTACTTAGAAAGGTATGGTAAATATAGGTTTACTGCATATCTCAAAAGTACAGGAAGTACTTGAGGCATAGGGCAGGTAATGGTGATGTATGACTTTAATCCCAGAACTTGGAGAAGTTTTAGGGTGAATTCAAGGATATCCTGGTGTACATATTGAGTTCCAGCCCAACCAGAGCTATATAGTGAGTACAGAAGGTTTAGCATTGCTAATCATGTTTGCCATGAGCATGCTCAGTACTTCCAACTTTGGGCTGAAATTTTATCACACCCTGTCAGTTTATTTCACATACCCAGAGAAGCATTTCTTTCAAATAGATCACATAATTTTTGATAAGTTACTTTTCATACAATTATATTATAAGTAAGTATAAAGTATAAGTAAGTATAAAGTTGTTTTCAAAAGATGTACTGTTGAAAAGTATAAACCCAAATTCACTCAAATAAATAATATTGGCATGAAGATACAGGGGTTTGCATGAAAAACCAAGACTTCAATAGAATGTTGGAATATTATAAAAATAAGCATGGCTAAAAGGTAATATTTTGCAGTTCTAGGGACCTTCTGGGATTATGTTCACATAAGGTGAAAAGCCTTTGAACCATATTGTCTAGCGTTCTAGTCACTGCTACTGTCTTAATGTGTGTTGAAGGTCTCCAACCAGAGTAGTTGAATTGAAAGTATTTTCTAATGCTGACTGGTCTGCCCCAATGGTCATCTACCTGTGGGAGATGACAAGTCCATCAGACTTACATAAAATTCTATCCACACAGGAGAATTTAAGGAACAGCTGTGCAGTGCTCCTCTATGGTTTTCACTTGTAAATTGTGTTACACAGGCCTTGTTTTGCTTGAGAGAATTAAGAACAACAAAAATGAGTGATCTAACTTGATGTCATAAAGATTCTGTTTCCCTAGAAATGTCCTGTGTGGGATAGATATAAAACAGAGATGGATGGGTCATCACTACTGTGACAATATAACATAACTCACACACTTTAATTATAAAAAAGAATTTCTATACAAAGAATCATATTTCAGTCTCATCTATGGCACACACTGTTGCTCCACAATTTCAAAATATTCTGGGTCTCACCATACAAGAACTGAGTGCTGTAGAGTTAGGATTCAAGAAGGATTTCATGTACTTTTTTCACAGTGAAGCATTATTCAATTCTTAAATTATATAGATGATTTTTTCAGCTCTTTTTGTATCTTAATGGTATTGTTTATCAAGTATGTTTTATCCTCAAAGCAACAATACTTCATCTTTAAAGACAAAACCTGAAGATTGTGAGAAGAAAATAAAGTCATTTGACTCAAAGAGTTTAGAAAAAAGCAGAGGTGATACATGGATATTTCCTGACTACTGTGAAGATTTTCATTATTAGTGCTTATGGACATAATAACTACAGATACATTGTTGAAGTGGTGCAATATTTGTATACATAGTTTACCACATGAGCAGATCACTCTCTTGGAAGTCTAGGGACAGGCCACAAAAGCTGTATGAAGGTTGACCATACCCTATTCTTTGCAGCTAGAATGTGTATGGGAATAATTTTTCCCATCATGAAAGTCAAAGAAATATCATTTTAAAAGGCAGTTATCTCAATTGTTTGGGAGAGTTTTCTCTTTCATTTTTTAAACAACTACATACTCCTTCAATTCTAAAGGCATCATCAACATACTCACATATGCTATTTCCAAATGTGGAGGTTTCTGAAGTTGAGCCATAACACTAGTCATTACCTGAGAAAGCAGGTATGTACATGGAGTGTCGGGGATAAACAAAACACAGTCTTATTGAGGTATACTATTCAGGTGGTAGGTTTAGAAGAAATTTGAGCTAAGAACTACACTCAAAACAACACAGGTCATGGGCATTATCCTCTCCGTATTCTTTACACAGAGCCTCTAATGTAATCTCTCCAACAATCATATGAGTGTGATATAATTATTGCAACTGTTACACAAATAAAGCAATTACAATACTAAAAGTGAACGAACACAACCAAATGTCACAGTGGCAGGGGGTAAAGTGTTAGAGAATCTGTAACTGTGCTGTTGGCCTTCATAGCCCTTCATCTAACCACTCTACCACATGATGCTTAGTAATTATAGGCCAGAGAAAGATGGTTCCTGCTGGATACCAGTGAGGAAAGCAGATGCAATCCTATCTTAAAACATCTGAATTGCCCTTTCAAATTTTTTTAATTATAGAAAAGAAAAGAAGAGTATTGCCTGAAGGAGCTGTATGTTTCAGAAGAAATTTTAAAGAGACTTGAACAACAATATAATAAGGTGGTTAGAATCCAGATAAGAGGAAGGTATGAAACACGAGAGAAGGGATCAAGGCTGCTTTCCTACTGACCACCTGCATGGTTTGGCCAAATGTTGAGCTAGGGAAGATATTTATCCACAAGGAGGATTCTCAACTACTTTGCCCAGTTGCTATGTATTCCCGAAGGAGCATGTGATTGGTAATCCATTTACATAATACTATAGGTATATTTGTATCATAAAATCTCTTTTCTGCAAAACACATCTGTTAGACAAAGTAAAGTTAATTTTATGAATTTACAAATTTTATGAATTTAATATTCATTTAGTTTTTCTGTGTTTTTACTTAAATTTCTTTTAGAATAGCCACATACAATAATGCCATTGAGTGATTTTCTTGCAGGCATTACTTTTTAAATATTGCTAAATATATTAAAGATATATTGATATATCTGTGCAAAGTGCTAGATATTTAACTGTACACTGAAAATAATTTTGAAGGGCTCAATTTACCCTGTGAATTGAAGATACTGCTTTACTTATACAATTTTATTTATTTACAAAATTCTAGGTAGTTTAATAGCTAGCAATAATTGGCATCATATATCTAATAGAGAAGTTCATCCACTTGTATGATCTTTCAGTCGATGTTTAATCACTGCTGATTGCTAAACCTGCAAGGATGTAGAAGTATGTCAAAAAAGGGCATGAGCCTGTGTAATTAGTAACTAGTGTAATTAGCTCTAATTAGTAACTTCACACAGCCTGGAGTCACTGGAGAAGAGAGTCTCAATGAAGGATTATCCACGTTGGGTTGTACTTTTGCATGCCAGTGAGAAACGGTTTTAATCAAGTGACATGGTGTGTGAATACACTGCTCACCATGAGAGGTACCATTCCCTAGACAGGAGCTCCTGACTGTAGAGACATTGAGCTGAGCAAGGTTGCTTTTCTCTCTTTACTCTGGATATCATATGTCTAGCTGTATTAAGTTCCTGCTAACTTGACCTCCATGCTATAATGGATGTAACTTAGAACTATGAGCTAAGAAAAGACCTTTCTCCACTAAATTGTTCTTGGTCAGACTATTTTATTCCAGCAAAAAAAAAAAAAAAAAAAAAAAAAAAAAGAAAATGAAACTAGGATACCTTGCTTGCCTATACTGAATATTCTAGCCATGATTGTAAAATATTATAAATACATTTATAGCATCTAGTGTTTCATTATCTGTGCTGTTAAGAAGGTGATGGAGCCTCAAACTATCACCCAAAATCATGCTTAGCGTTAGATTTGCAACTTTTTTATTGAAACGAGATTTTTCATACAATATATTCTGATTGTGTTTTCCTTCCTCAACTCTTCCCAGATCCCCCCACCTCCCCACTCACACAAATCTACACCTCTTCCTTCTTTTTCTCTCTCTCTCATTAGAAAATAAGTAGACATCTAAAAAAGAATAATGGCACATAAAACAAAATAAACAAGTTAGAATAAGACAAAACAAAGAAACAAAATATTTTTAAAAGAAAGAGCCAAAGAAATCATGCATGCACGTGCACGCGTGCATGCAGCACACACACACAAACAAACACATACATACATACACATGGGGCGGGGGAGAGAGAGAAAGAGTCATACACATAGAAATTCTATAAAATGCAAGATTAGAAACCATAATATTTAAGCAAAAGTCCTAAAAGTTTACAAGATACAAGAATCCCCAAAGAAAGCGTTATGAGTCAAAAATTATCCAAATGTACCATTGAAATTGTTTTATGATGACTGTCTCAGGCTGGGCATGGCATCTGCCCTTCAGTGTGGTTTGTATTTTACTGTTGTGTAGAAGGCCAGGAGGCCCTCCTCTCTGCTGCTAAGATGTACTCCAACCCTAATAAGTTAATAGTCATCAGTACCTCATGTCATCAGACTTAGAAGCAGAGCACAAAGCATGAAAACTTTGAAGTCATTGCTGACGTTTTATAATGTGTCTGATACAGTTTCTTGGTTGGCAAAATGGTTGGGTTTAGTCAAAATCAATAGTATCTCAAAGCTGTAAAATATAACAGTGTTTGGGAAAGCAGACAGATGAAAAAAATCAGCGTGCCCCATGTCCCTTTCCCCACAGACCAATGTGAGCAGAGATCACATGACTTCCTATCTTCCCTATAACTATTCTCACTTAATATCTAGTCTCACACTTTATCACTTACTGTTCCAACACTATCTTTTAACTTTGAGGATTCTGACCTCTCTCATGGCTTCTCTGTATATACCAGTTTACTCTGTCCAAACTGTAAGAGCCAAACTATAGACTGAGTGAAGCATGAATTTTGCAGCACCCTCTAAAACCCTTTCATTTCCTCCTTACCTCCTTTCCCTATCTCTATTGCTCCTTCCTTCATTCCCTGCTCTCTGGTTTCTTCTTAACTGCTTCTTCATTTTCTTCTTCTTTATTCATATTCTAGGAATTCTTACAGCATGATATGTGAATGAACTTGGTACATGGAACTGAAGGTGTTGATATTTATTGCCAGTCACCTCAGTGAGGACTTGCAAAATGCAATGTACCTGTAGAGAATATAAAACCCTGGCATGATTGATGCTTGTTGATTGTTGAACAAGAGCCACCATGATTCCATGTAGATACCAGTGGGTATTGTTGTTAGTGCTGGCTTTATCTGAGATGACTCTGAAACAATAACTGAAAGGGTAAGTTCCTTCTAGGGCGTGCTGCTGCTGCATAAGTACTGTATAAAGGATTTGTAAGTGCATCTTTGTAGATAGACTCCACTTAATGCTACACTTAGAAGCCATGGGGCCAATGTGTCATAATTTTGACAAAAACAATAAAGGTGACTGAATGATATTTTTACCAATGAGGCAGTTATTACAGTTGTACAGATAGATGATTCTTTTTTCTATTGCCGTATCTTACACTTAACAATTACCTGTTTACCTGCCATGCACTCAGGACCCTGTTGCCCACCATAGTTCTCAATCTATTTTTTATCTTTGCTTTCAGTTTTTGGAGTTATTTTATATTTTTGAGTGTTTGTGTGAATGTACATATGTGGACCATGTGTGTGCCTGGTATGAAGAAAACAACATATCCCATGAAGCTGGAGTTACACATGACTGTCAGCCAGCCTTTGGGTTCTCTAAACTGATCTGGCTTCTCTACAAGAGAAATAATAAACAACTGAGCTGTTTTTCCAGCCCTCACAATATATATTTGTCTAATAAGCCATGAATTCACATGTAACCCACACAGTCAGGTAGTGATAACTTGGGATATTCAGGGTTGTTTGGGGGAGGATGAAAAGTTTCTTAGTTTTCTAGCAATTAGTTATTCATCATTCTGAAATCAAAAGAAAGAAAGAAAGAAAGAAAGAAAGAAAGAAAGAAAGAAAGAAAGAAAGAAAGGAAGGAAGGAAGGAAGGAAGGAAGGAAGGAAAGAAAGAAAGAAAGAAAGAAAGAAAGAAAGAAAGAAAGAAAGAAAGAGAAAAGAAAGAAATGAGGGAGGAAAGGAAGAAGGGAGGGGGAAGGAAGGAAGGAAGGAAGGAAGGAAGGAAGGAAGGAAGGAAGGAAGCCACAAGAAAACATTCTTTCCAGATACAAGACACTACAAGTATGAACTCATAGTAGTTGTAACAATGTGTACAAAATCTGGGGTTCTTAAGCCATCTCAAAGCCTAATGTGGAGTGGAAGGTAGGTATGAAGTTTTACATGCCTACCCAAATATCTAATGCCAATTACTAGCTGCTGTGAGAGGGGGAGTCAATTTCTTTCAGAGTGTAGTTCTTGCTAAGTCGACTACACTTTAATGGGGTGCCATACATCAAAGAATACATGGCAGCATAAGCTGAACTTGAGTGTTTTGTTTTTTAAAGAAATAATGCAAAGATGGGTAGGAAGAGAAAGGGGGGCAGATGTGGAAGGAGCTCTAGGGTGACTGATCAAAACATACATAAAGGTCTTGGAGAACTATTACATTTTTAAGATTATATAGTAATCAATTCTATTTTTAAACCTTTTATCATAATCTAAAGCATGAACTTCGGTTGACAGTTGGTTAGTGTTTCATATCCTGTTCATTGCAAGCTCCCTAAAGGTAATATCCAAAAATACAGAATTCAATAAAAGATGTGCAAAAAATAAAAGGCACTTGACTCTGCTGTTTACTTTGTGATGAAATATTCTCACTTCACACTCTTAAAGCAGATTCCAATTTTCTAAATGCTGCATTCCAAGAATAGCCACATAAACAATGAAATGTAGATGACAAATGTACAGCCCTTGAGTGGGAAGAACCTGAAAAAATCCCCAGGTTCCAAGGTTTAGAGATAAAGGACTGAATTCTGAGCTTATGGGGACATGCTACTTCTTACATGTACTTCTAGCGTTCCCTCTTACACTGCTGTTCAATATATGTGGATTTTTCTTAAAGCAAAGACTTACCATGAATGTGATGAAATGAATAAATACATTTAATGTCACCAGATTTGAAATGGCATAAAGCAAAGCATGTTAGTTTTCAAGACATTTGTTCCATATGGAAAAGGGGGGACAGGGATCAGAATACTGTGCAGCGGCATCCCCCCCTCTCTCTTACACACATACACACACACACACACACACACACACACACACACACACTGGGGCTGTGCTTTTACCACAAATGAAAGAAAAGCTATTCTGAGGTGCATATGTACAAACATGCAAAATAGGTGTTTTTTCTTGGCTGTCTTCACTTCATCTTCTCGATGCAATTTCTTCCATTCTCTGCTGACATAGAATGCTAAGCTCAATAGTTTATATGTAGCCTGTATCTGTTTATACATAGATGAAACAGTGAAAGCCATAGCAATGGCTACTGAAAGCTGCCCTGCCAGTCAGATCTTCCACATAATTCAGTAAGGGCAGGTGTCAGCTCTTAGAAGAGCTCATGGGTATAGAAGTTTGGCAGGTGGCAGATCTAGATGACAACATACAATGAACACAGACATTCTGTGAATGATGATTCATGCTCTGCCTTTAACTTGGTAGCACTAAAGAACCCAAAATGTCCATGTGCCACTTGCCTTGTCTCCAGGGTGTCAATTGTCTAATAATGCATAGCATACTTTCATCTGTTTTTCATATTATTTCCAAGAAACAGTTATAATGTGTCTGTGTTCAAAACAAGTGAAATAACAATAAAGATAAAAATATCATTCCATCTTCTTACATTACATACCAGCAAGAAGAAATAAATGTGATTATAAGAAAAAATATCTGTTCTTACCTATGGCATACCTGCCTATAAATATGACCCCTCCTGCTGCCAGAAAGGGTATTAACTGATTACTTCAGGGAAGAGCCTTCCTGAGTCAGGCAGGTTGCAACTAAGCAAAAGACTTGTTTGAAATAGCTCCTTTTACACACAGATAATGTGTTTTTGATTTGAGGATATACATATTTTCAAAAGGTCTCCAAATGCATTAAAATGAGATATTATTGCTGGCAAAGTAGCTTTATTACCACCCAATAAAAACACAAACATAGCTAATAACAAACTGCATGGGGGAGGCTTCAGCTACTCCCGTTTTTTGATTAGTGCTCAGTGTGTTATTATTAACAATGTTTATGTTGGTTCTAATATGGAAGAAAAATAACAAAAGGATGCTCAGGAATTCATAAAAGGATTGTCCAAAGTTGTAAAAAAAAATAAGGGTGGCTGGAGGGGTAATATTGAGACTTCCAGTGAGATGTTTTTATGATAAAATGCTTTATTTAAGGACTTTTTCATGATAAAATACTAACTACAAACACTTTTCGCTGTATTAGAAAACAATTGGACAGAAATGTCAAAATATAAGAGTAAAAGAAAACAATGAGGGTGAAGACACCGCAATGATTCGCAAGTATAAACTGAGGCAACTATCATCTGCTAGAGAAGTGCACTGCAAGCACAGCATGTAACACACCCTTCTGGATCCTCCCTGGCTGATGCTGTTTGTTTATATGGTCTCCAAACTGGCCACTTTGTATTGAATAAGAAAAAGGAGGCTCATTCCTGAAAGGCTAATTCTCCCTCTCCCAGTAGCTATTACTTTCCTGTAGTTCATTATCTAGTGGTGATGCCCGGAGAAAATTTCCACCTTCTGTCTTACCATGTAACAAAAAAGATGAGAAGAAGAGGAGAAGGAGGAGAAAAAGAAGAAGCTATCTATTGAGAGTGTGTGGGGACAAGGGAAGGGCTGAGGGAGGAGACCTGGGAGGGGTTGGAAAGCAGAAAGTGATATAATTCTATTAAATTTTAGGTATTTAAAAGAAACAAAAATATACAACAAGCAAAAATAACATGACTGATAGTAATTGTACAGAAGCAAAGACAAAGTCATTGTGTTACTTAAAACAAACTTTAAATATAAGCTAGTCGGGGCTGAAGAAATGGTTCAAGTGCTTGCAGCCAGGCCATAGTTCAATAGCTAGGCCATATATGCTGGTGGGAAAGAACTGACTTTAGTTATTTTCTGACCTCCACAGGTGCATGTGACATGCACACACACATACCCCATATTTTAAAATACACCAATATAATTTCATGTGAGCACCACACACACAAATAAATATAAAAACTTTTAAAAATAAGTGAGTCAGAATGAATTATGGTGGCACGTGCATAATCCCAGCTATCCCAGAGGTAGAGGCAGGAGAATACCCTGTGTCCAGGAGTAGCAGTTCAACTTGACATCTCCTGTCTAGAGTTGAACCCAAGTTTCTCATACCCCAGGCAAACACTCTACTACCTTTCCCCCATTTTTTATATTTGACAGGGTTTAGCTAAATTGTCTGTGCTGGCCTTGAACTGGCCTGGTATCTCCAGGTGTCTTCTTGCAGGAGATCCTCTGGCCTCAGAATCTTAAATGTCTGGCATACCAACATTCACCAGGGTCCTCAGTTATAAGATACCCAGGTGTTTACACTAAGCTACCATAGCATTCACAACATGTGTAATTAAAGTGTGTGATGATAATTTCTGAAGGACTACAAATGAGAGGAAATGGGAATAAGATTCCGATACTATATGTGATGTGGTATCATTCGAAAGTAGGCTGTGGTGAGTTAAAGATGCCTACTACAAACCCTAAGGCAACAAAGAGAATGACAAAAACAATTTTAGTCAGTATAACATCAAAGAAATTACAGTAGAAAAAAAATAGCTGAGACCAAGTAAAAAAAAAGATAAACATTGGGTCAGTGGGAAAAGAAATCGGAGATAGTAGGTGAATTGCTATCAACTCTACATTGCACCAGCAGAGGTGATTTACATGTAGGTGGTGGTTGTTTTCAAGTTCATGATTGAATTAAGAAATCCTTAAGGCAGGAGAGGTGGCTCAGTGGTCAAGGGCACTGACTGCTCTTCCAGAAGTCCTGAGTTCAATTCCCAGCAACCACATGATGACTCACAACCATCCGTAATGAGATCTGATGCCCTCTTCTGATGTGTCTGAAGATAGCTACAGTGTACTCATCTCATACATAAAATAAATAAATCGAGAAAGAAAGAAAGAAAGAAAGAAAGAAAGAAAGAAAGAAAGAAAGGAAGGAAGGAAGGAAGGAAGGAAGGAAGGAAGGAAGAAAGGAAGGAAGAAAGGAAGAAAGGAAGAAAGGAAGAAAGGAAGAAAGGAAGAAAGGAAGGAAGGGAGGGAGGGAGGGAGGGAGGGAGGGAGGAAGGAAGGAAGGAAGAAAGAAAGAAAGAAAGAAAGAAAGAAAGAAAGAAAGAAAGAAAGAAAGAAAGAAATCTTTAGGGGTTTGGTGAAGTATACCCCACATGAGTCTGCAATTATTTCCAGAGACAACCAGACTATGAAGTGTCTGACCTAATCAGAACACCAATACAATTAAAATAGGGTGGCATGTCATTTACGTGATCACATGTATCTGCCCGGTGGGTCTGATAGGAGGAATTAGATCACCATGTTTGTGCCTCGGGTTGTATCTTTTATTGTCTTTTTCTTGTATGCCTCCTTGTTGTAGTAATTATTTAATCTTAACTTGGGGTTCTCTGATAAAAGATGCAAAACTTTTATATTTATAAAAAATACCTTTAAAGCAGTAAACATGGATAGATGTCTGCTCTCTAAGCTACGACTATCTACTTCCCTATCAATAACCCAAGCTATAACCTGCCATGTTCCATCTGTGTGGTTGTTATTCTGACAGCCCAGCCCTCATGATCAGTTCTCACAATCATTTACCCCATGGTATCTTTTCTCTCCTTGTTCTCTCCTCCCTCTTCTCTCTCTAGGTCTTCCTCAGACCTCAAGCCCAGGAAGGAAACCCCACCTACTTCTCTTCTGCCCAGCTATAGACTGTCACCATTTTTATTCAACCAAGAATCAAGGTCAAATAACTTGATGTACATGAGGACTAGAGACCCTGAGGCAAACAGATACTGGTGGCCAGTATTAGTATTACAGTATATAGAAAACAACCAAACCTCAACACCTCCCTTTTTCAGCTCCCTGTTACTAACAAGAGGAGGGCAACCTCGACCACATCTTCACCACTGTGACTTCTATCACTGTGGTAATCTGTCTGAGCACATCTACCCAACCAAATTCCCTGAAGCCATGAGCCAAAAGAATCATTCCATATTCAGCTCCGGTATTTGATCACAATTATAAAAAGCAATGTATTTGGTATAATATCAACTTGAAAGATATTTCTAAAATGGAGTATTTCTAAAATATCAGGAGCCATCTTTGTACTACATAGGCTAAATAGTTATTAGCCACATCGATGCAAAAATACTCAATAAAATTCTCACTAACAGAATTCAAGACCGCATCAAAATGATCATGCATCCTGACGAAGTAGGCTTCATCCCAGGGATGCAGGGATGGTTTCATATACGGAAATCCATCAATGTAATCCACTATATAAACAAACTCAAAGATAAAAACCACATCATCATCTCTTTAGATGCTGAAAAAGCATTTGACAAAATCCAACACCCATTCATGATAAAAGTCTTGGAAAGATCAGGAATTCAAGGCCCATACCTAAACATAATAAAAGCAATCTACAGCAAACCAGTAGCCAACATCAAACTGAATGGAGAGAAGCTGGAAGCAATCCCACTAAAATCAGGGAGTAGACAAGGCTGCCCACTTTCTCCCTACCTATTCAATATAGTACTTGAAGTCCTAGCCAGAGCAATTCGTCAACAAAAGGAGGTCACGGGGATACAAATTGGAAAGGAAGAAGTCAAAATATCACTATTTGCAGATGATATATGATAGTATATATATGACTCTAAAAACTTCTCCAGAGAACTCCTAAACCTGATAAACAGCTTCAGTGAAGTTGCTGGATAGAAAATTAACTCTAACAAATCAATGACCTTTGTCTATACAAAGGATAAATTGGCTGAGAAAGAAATTAGGGAAACAACACCATTCACAATAGTCACAAACAGTATAAAATATCTTGGTGTGACTCTAAGGAAGTGAAAGATCTGTATGAAAAGAACTTCAAATCACTGAAGAAAGAAATTGAAGATCTCAGTAGATGGAAAGATCTCCCATGCTCTTGGATTGGCAAGATCAATAAAGTAAAAATGGCTATCTTGCCTAAAGCAATCTACAGATTCAATGCAATCCCCGTCAAAATTCCAACTCAATTCTTCACAGAGTTAGAAAGGGTTATTTGCAAGTTCACCTGCAATAACAAAAAACCTAGGATAGCAAACCTCTTCTCAACAATAAAAGAACATCTAGTGGAATCACCATGCCTGAGCTCAAGCTGTACTACAGAGCAATCGGAATAAAAACTGCATGGTACTGGTACAGCTGTTGGGGTCCACTGCCCGCAGTGGACTGGGTTCCTGGAGGATTGGCCCGAAGCTGAAATGAAACTAAGGGAGTGGGGGAAGAAAGAAGGTCTCCGAGGCTACATGGTTGCTTCTGCTTAGAACGACTGTTTAATGGTGGACAAGCATTTGGGGATAAAGGAAGGGAAGCCCCGCCCCCAGTCTTCTGCGCAGGCGTT
>LR753462.1:0-170714 GCA_902729485.2 Mus minutoides
GTTTTTTTTCTTAGTTCATACATGTATTTATTAAAATTTATCAATAAGTATGCATGCTTTTCATAACTTCAAATATTTAAGATAAATTCCCTTCTGAATGTAGACTTAGTGCCTGTTTGAACTGATTGCAGCAGGAGCAAGAACTAAGGTAAAGAAAAGCACCTGAGGCTCTTAAACTCCTGAGTTAAACACTGGTGTGGCTAACCTGATGCAAGTCAGTCCAGGTGTTTTCAAGGTGGAAAAGGAGCTAGGACTTACAGTTGACTTCCGGGGTCACTAAAATGCTTGCTTTTACCATGACTGCTTCACGGTCACCATTCCTAGCAATAACCGATTAAAGAACTAGGTGGTCACAGTACTGTTTCAATGGAGTGGGTTCTGAGTAGAGACAATAGAGAAGTCCATTTCTTGCTTCCATTTCACTGACACAACCTACTCAAATGATCTTAGGTCCATAGGCCCTAAGTAACAGAGAATTCCATGAGTTCCTTTATTTCATCTTTATTCACAAGGCAGCTACATCTGCTACTACTCCAACAGTCTACTTTTTTGCAGCATGGAGTAGACAGTCATACTTGGGGCATCAGCCAATGGCTGTGCAATCTATTGGTTTGAAATCTAGTGGTAAAGTAGATTGGTTTTCATATACGTTAAAGTAAACATGCCAGCCTGTAATCACTACAGGCATGCCCAAGTGATAGTCTTTGAATTAGAATTTTTGTATGTACAAACTAAGCGTTATTTACATACGTTTCCTTCAG
The DNA here is from genome assembly GCA_902729485.2 of Mus minutoides. Taxonomy (NCBI): domain Eukaryota; kingdom Metazoa; phylum Chordata; class Mammalia; order Rodentia; family Muridae; genus Mus; species Mus minutoides. The sequence continues at coordinate 762 of LR753462.1, forward strand.
ATACTAATCAATAGTTTGTTGTTCCACAGTATTGAATTTTGGGTTGGGGCTGTGGACATGTGCCAGGACAATGAAATATCTTATGATTTCTGATGACTTGTTTAATGTGTATCTGTACTAAGCCTTTAGAGGCTCCAGTAGGATGCCAAGAAAGATGTCACTTCCTTGCTTCCTTGGGTATAAGATCTTGGGCCACTTGAGATACTGATTGAAGAGGTATGAGGCTTCTAATGTAGTTTGTGAGTTATCTGAATAGGTCTTTTGTCTAACTTCCTGTCTCAAATGTGCAGTTTAATCTCAAGAATAGTGAAAATTTTGGCAAGAAATTATCAGCTAAGATTTTGGCTTTAGCTCCATTTGCTCTTGCGCTTTGGGTACCTTCTACTAAGAGATTGAGACTGGCCCGGCGTGTGAACTAGAAGCTCATTTGTTACTGGTCTCCTGGGACTTATCTCAGTTTAGGAAGATGAGAAGACAGGATGTTTAAATGGTCTAAGCCAGGGAGAAGGGTTTTACGAAGAACAACGGATCTCAACAGGCTGGTGGGAAACACAAACCTACTGGTGTCTTCTTTTCCAAAGATTTCCTCATATGTTATTTCTTCTGAACCTTAAAAAGTTCCCCAGAGTCAGGTAAAGAAGGAGCAAATGTTCTCACTTGACCAGCAAAGACACTTATTCCAGAGAAGTAAGATAATTTATCCCAAACACCAGCAAGTTAATGGCAGGTCTTACAGCGAAACTGAGATACTCTGGCTCCCAAAGCTGCATTCTGTCAACCATATGCTATTTTGTTTCATGTAAGAGTTTCCAGTCTTTTTTTTTTTTTTTTTTCTAAATATTGATTGAGTGCCTCCCACATAACAGAGATTATTGTAAGAACTGAAGATAGGACAGTAAGCAATATAACATTTGTTCCCAGACAGCTTATGTTCCGGTGTGAGGGGACAATCAATAAACTACTAAACATAAAGATATCATTGTTCAAGTGTCATTTGGGCACCATAAAAAGAAACAAAATGCATGGGAAGTGCTTTTCTTGCTAAGTAATTAAAGAAAGTATCCATCATTAGATGACATTTGAGCAAAGACCTGCAAGAAAATAATTATAAAATAATATGGAGCCAGAGGAACTGCATATATATATAAACAGAGGCAGGGATGTGTATAATGTATTTAAGAAAAATAGCAATGAATCCAAAATACATTTTCTATATCTACATATAGTCTATATATTTTGAAGGAAAAAAGTAGTAATTTCATCTTTGTTTAATGTTCATGCTCTCACATAACATAGATGGGCGTATGGCTTGAATGATCCAGAGATTTTCAGAGCATGAGAGAGATTGGGTGACTGTATGAAGGCAGAGGCAGGCTTTCCAAGCAGGAAAGCTCTAAATTTGTGACCGCAGCAAAATCATCAATCAAGGACTGAATTTGAAAGGACTACGTGCATCTCAATTTAATTCATGTTCAGTATTGAGATAAGTTTGAGAAGCCTTATGTTAGTTTGAATTCACTATCTCCAGAAAATAGATGGCACTGGCTTCAATTTGAATCAATGTGGGAAAATCTAATGTGGGAAATCCCAACAACAGCGCACCTTCATTGAGGCCACAGTTCAGTGAGAATATTTTGCTTCAATTGGTCTGAAGTTTCTGCAAATGAGTGTGGCAAGCACTAGTGTTTGGTTCAAGTCAAATTCCAGTATTCAGTGTTCATTAGAAACCCTTTTTGAAGCAGAGGAAAACCCTTCTTGAAGCATAGATGTTATATGACACTTAAAAAACAATAAAACCACAAACACATGATTTGGAGCCAGGCAGTGGTGTTGCACGTCTTTAATCCCAGCACTAAGGAAGCAGAGGCAAGTCGATTTCTGAGTTTGAGGCCAGCCTGGTCTACAGAGTGTGTTCCAGGACAGTCATGGCTAGACAGAGAAACCCTGTCTCAAAAAACAAAAAACAAGCAAACAAACAAACAACAACAACAAAAACGAATCCTGATTTGGTAGATAGTTTTTCTTCTGTCAAGTATTTTAAAAACAAAACTACTTTAAGCAGTTTCCTTTTACTTATTTCATTTCAAAATATGAAAAACATCATTTCTACCTACCAGGTACACAAAGCATAGAGAATGCACATTCTGAGTTGAGTTACTGCCTATAGTTATCCATATGCATATCCCAGACCTTTCTTTTCTTCAGTAGCTGACACAGCCATCAGGTATCTATTGGACCAAGCTTCAGAAATAGGAAACAGTTCTCTCAGGTGGGCAATGGATTTCTAGATTTCAGAATTATAAATAACTCCATACCATTACAGTATCTGCAGTGAACATGTTATGTTGGTCCCCCTGGGCAATAGTCACATCATGTGAGTATAGTTGAATGAGATGGGATTCAGAATAAAGATAAATCTGCCTTACATCACTTTTATAGCCTTGAACAATTTGCTTAGCTACTATGAGCCTCAGTTTCTTCGTTTGCAATTTGACAATCATAAGAGATCACAACCTCCCATAGCAATGTGTCAATCAGAAGATTATATAGATTCTGTTGGGCAAAAGGATTAGTTAATGTATTGAATGTTAATCAGTGGAAAAGTCAATCAACAGAAAGCCTAAAATACCATCCATCTAATTGCAACAGCACATTTTGCAACAAATTGTCTTCTGGATATTGCATCCTACAATCCTGATGATAAGGAGGAGGACGATGACGATGGTGATGGTGATGAGGTTGATGATTTTCTGTGAAAAGCAACAGATTTAGTCGTTTTCTGGTTGGAAACTGACATTTATTGACTCTTCTGAAAATTAATGATGCTTGGAATTGACAGCCACAGTTAATGTTTTTCCTGAAATGATGAGCTAAAACGAAATAAATATTTAGAAATTCCACAGTTGCTTGGTTTCCCATAGACAATCCAGATCATTGCAACACCGCCACAGCAAACAAAGTGCACTTGGCAGATAGTTTATCTGGTTTGGTTTCTCTTGGGATTGACCAGAGTGAGAGTCACAAAAGAAATCCAACACTTGCTGTTTTGTTACTACCTCTTTGACACTGTGATTTAAAATCAAACACTAGAAAATGTCCTAAATCCATAGCAAGGATTTTCAGGCAACATAAGGCTCTTCTGGTTTCACAGCTGGAGGACTTACCAAAGGAGTTACTCCGATGAGTAATACTTTGGGCAGAATGTAGAGGAAACTTTGTTGCAGTTAGTTATATGGATGGTGTTTTGGTTTTCTGTTGATTGACTGTTCCACCGATCAGCATTCCATACATTAACTAATCCTTTCGGACACCAGAGGTTTCCATGTCCCTCTGGAAGCTAAGACACAGGGAAAGATCTTTCCCTGGGGGCTTCTGAAGGAGCCAACACCTTGATTTTGAACTTTTAAGCTCTAATTTTTTTTTTGAGAAGATAAATTTTCTAATTTTTAAGTCAATAAATAAACAAATCATCCTGTCATCCTTCTGGAAGCTAAGCATATCTCTATGTAACTGAGCAGAGGGATTTGAGACCACTCAGGACACAGATCCACTCACTGAACAGTGTTTCCATTGCCTACTGTTCACTTGGAATACATTCAATTTCCTCTTCCAAAGACAGAGGACATTGCTGCAAGGAGTACAGCAATTCAGTGAATTAGCATTCACTACTATAAATAGCATATGGAATTTTGATTACTTAATATGAAGAAATAGAATTTTATGAAGTTCATCTGAGTCTACAGCTATACCATCCCAACACATCTTATCTCATCTGATCTTGTAAGAAATGAATCTGACAAGATAGATGATCTGGTAATTTTTCAATTGATAGTCATCATAGTTGTAAATTTTTATAGTCAGTAAAATTTGGACTAAAGTACCTGAAAAATATCTGCTTAATGTGAGATCATAAACTGATCTATAGATTAGTAATTCCAAGTTTCTCTCTTATGAAAGAGAAGAAAGATGAATAAATATGTTATTCACTTAAGGGTGATATATCACTGTAAAGTCTAAAGACTAAGTCCATTTAGAAAGTATGTGTAAGGAAATTCTTAAACCATAGACTAAATGAAAATTTGTGGTCCTTCTTTTCTACTGATGTAGCCAACTAGCCAACTGAGGTTGTCCAAAAAATTGACGCTAAATACAAAAGGAGAATATGCAACATCACAGGAGAGGTTAGAAAGGACCACATTTGAAATGTAAATCAAGAAAATAATCAATAAAAAAGAAAAGACGGTGCTAAACAAAAGATGCAATTAATCACCAATAATTTATTTACCTCACAATGGAAAGGGGTTATACTATATTGAATAGAATTGCAGACATTTCAGAATTAAGGGCATACTACGGTTTCAATATGACTTCCCTGCTAACAGAGTTTGAATTTAATGGATACTACATACCTGAAACAGAAGAAAATGAAATTCTAGTCCAAGCCCTGCTAATTACCAGCTGAGCAAAATCAGAGAAGTTACTTTCTTCTTGATAATTATTTCCCTAGTCTGTGAAATTAAAATATGAAGCCACAGACATGTAAGACCCTCCCTGTGTTGAATTCTACAAATGTATTTGTTGAAACCTTAAAAAGGAACAAGGAACAAAACCAAAATATTTGAAGGCCAGTCAGTGGGCATTTGGGTACATAACAATGATGTCTATCATTGTCATCAGCTACTGTGCTTGACCTGATTTCGTAATACTTGCAGAGCCATTGCCAAGCAGTTGATACATTGTCCCAATATTGCTATTAGTCACTGAGTTATTTTCATTGTTGTGTTTATGCCAACTACTACTCATCATACCTGGAATCAGAGTGTACCTTATCTGCCTTTAGTGCCCCAAAGCTACATGAAATAATACAGTTCTGGTAATCACTGAAGTGATTGTTAGTCTGTGAAGATACCAACAAATTTGGAGACATACACTTCTTTCCCTTTTCTAGGTTATAAAGAAGCTATATTTCTTTTACTCAACAGCTAACATTTTTTTTTTGCTTTTAATATTTTTTATTAGATATTTTCTTAATTTACATTTCAAATGCTATCCCGAAAATTCCCTCTACCTTTCTCCTACCCTGCTCCCCTACCCACCCACTCCCATTTCTTGGCCCTGACATTGCCCTGTATTGGGGCAGATAAAGTTTGCAATACCAAGGGGCCTCTCTTCCCAATGATGGCCAACTAGGCCATCTTCTCTTATATATGCAGCTAGAGACACGAGCTCTGGGGGTTCTGGTTAGTTCACATTGTTGTTCCTTTTATAGGGTTGCAGACCCCTTCAGCTCCTGGGGTACTTTCTCTAGCTTCTCCATTGGGAGCCCTGTGTTCCATTGTATAGATGACTGTGAGCATCCACTTCTGTATTTACCAGGCACTGGCATAGCCTCATATGAGACAATTATATCAGGGTCCCTTCAGCAAACTCTTGCTGTCCTATGCAATAGTGTCTGAGTTTGGTGACTGATTATAGGATGGATCTCCGGGTGAGATAGTCTCTGGATAGTCCATCCTTTGCTCTTAGCTCCAAACTTTGTCTCTGTAACTCCTTTCATCGGTATTTTGTTCCATGTTCTAAGGAGGAATGAAGTATCCACAAGCTGGTCTTCCTTCTTCTTGATTTTCTTGTGTTTTGCAAATTGTATCTTGGGTATTCTAAGATTCTGTGTTAACATCTGCTTATCAGTGAATATCAGTTCACATTTTAGAACCACAAATGAGACAATGCAGGCGTTATCCTCACATCTTTTCCATGCTTTCAATATACTTGTTTGTCTCTTAGCCAGCATTTTCATCAATACTGAAGAGTAGTGTGTGGTACTATAGAATCCAGAAGAAGCAGCAAGAATCCATGAGAGGGAAGAGGAACGGGAAAAGTTATTACATTACAATCTGTGACAATGACGTAAGACAAAGTTTTCAGGGAAAGGAGAATATTGAGAAGAGTGAATTATCTATTTGGGTGTCTAAGATAGATTATGGAATGTTATTATATTAAATGAAGAGACACCTGAAACCTGTGGAATTGTACTTTTTTTTTAAAGCAAGAAATCCCAGGCATTTGGTGGAACACAACTTTAATCCCAGCACTCATGAAGCAGAGGCAAGCAGATTTCTGTGAGTTCGAGGTCAGTCTGGTCTACATAGTGAGTTCCAGGACAGCCATGGCTTTTACACAGAGAAATGCTGTCTTAAACAAAACAAAACAAAACAAAGTATGAAAAGAATTGTAGCTCTAGTGAGCTATTCTTAAGTACAGTGTAGCTTTTGATTAATACATTATTTTGAATTATTTTGTAATTATTTTCAATTACTAGACACTCTTACACTAGTCATGGAAGTCCTCAACTCATAAAAGTTTCAATAATTTCATAAGATCATCTTTCTCTTAGGTTTTGCGCCCTGTAGATATGCAATGACATTTCATAACAGACCTGACAAATTGGCTTTTCCCAGTAGCTAAGCACCAAAGCCCTCCCTGGGGCCTTAGCAGTCTGGTGGCAATAGCACTATTCCTCATCTCTGACATTTGGTTAAAAATTGTAACTTCTCCCATAATGCTTTGGAATCAATTTTCCCTTCGTGCATCCTCATGGAAACTCTGTGAGACTGCTCTATGGTCCTATGATGTAAAATTAACATATGTATTTTTATTGTCTTTTGCCAACAAATAATTAACAGAGATCACAAATACTTGACTCTTAAATTTTTGGTTGTGAGCCTAGCCTTTAACAGCTGAGCCATCTCTCCAGCCCAGTACTTGACTCTTAATCTCAGAGCTCCTTGAGTTAACCTGCACAGAATTTGACTACAAGTTTGTCACCTAAAGGATAACTTGATTCAGAAAGTGCTTGCGAGTAGATAGAGGTCATGTTAACTGGATATTCTAGATGTCCTTAAATAAGATTATACTATGATAAATGAATGGGAAGTTACTTATCTAAACTCAAATAATTTTGCTTTCTTGGAGGGTGATGAAGAGAACTTACACACCGACTTGACATGTGATTTCTATACCCTTTCTGTCTTTTGAAAGAAGAAACAGATTTCCCATTCAAAATTATGTCTAGGCACATGCTGGCGAGGATGTAGAGAGAAAGGAACACTCTTACATTTCTGGTGGGATTGCAAACTGATACAACCACTCTGAAAATAAATCTGGAGGTTCCATAGAAAACTGGAAACAGTTCTACCTGAGGATCCAGCTATACCAGTCTTGTGCATATATCCAAAAGATACTCCACCATGCCACAGGGGTATTTGTTCCACTATCTTCATAGTGGCCTTATTTGTGATAGACAGAAGCTGGAAACAACCCAGATGTCCCACAACATAAGAATGGATACAGAAAATGTGGTTCATTTACACAATCAAATACTACTTAGCTATTAAGAACAAGGACATCATGAGTTTTACAGGCAAATGGATGGAACTAGAAGATATCATCTTGAGTGAGGTAACTCAGACTCAAAAGGACATGCATGGTATGTACTCACTAATAAGTGGGTATTAGCAAAAAAGTACAGAATACCCAAGATACATCCACAGAACTCGGAAAGGTCAACAAGCTGAAGGACCCAAGTGAGGATGCCTCATTACCACTTGGGAGGGAGAAGAAAGCAATCATGGGAGGCAGAGGGAGGGAGGAATCTGGGTGGGAGAGAGGACAGGGACAAACATGATCAGGTATGGGAGGGAGGAAGAACTGAAACCTTGAGTTGCCAGCAGAAAGAATGGAAACAGGCAACCTTGGGAGTTAAGAGTTAGGGGGACCCTCTAGAATGTACCAGAGACCCAGGAGGTGAGAGATTGTCAGGACTCAAAGAGAGGGACCTTGGATGAAGTTCTCTACAGTGAGGAGAAGGAATTTGTAGAGCCCACCTCCAGTAGAAAGATAGGACATAAAGTGGACAGATGGTGTAGTCATCCCACAGTTGAAAACCCTGACCCAGAATTGTTCCTGTCTGAAAGAACTGCAGGGACAAAACTGGAGAAAAGCCTGAGGGAAAGGGGGTCCAGTGACAGGCCCAAATTGGAATTCAGCTCAAGGGTAGGTTCCAAGGCCTGACACTATTAGTGATGCTATGGTGTGTTTACAGACAAGAGCCTAGCATGACTGCCCTCTGAGAGGCCCAACAAGCTGCTGCTGAGTCAGATGATGATACTTACACCCAACCAATGGACAGAAGCCAGGGAGCCCAGTGGTTGAATTGGGGGAAAGCTGGAAGAAGCTGAGGAGGATGGCAGCCCCATGGGAAAACCAGCAGTCTCAACTGACCTGGACCCCAGATATCTCTCAGACACTAAGCCAGCAACCAGGTAGCATACACCAGCTGATATGAGGCCCCCAACACATATACAGGAGAGATCTGCCTGGTCTGGCCTCAGTGATAGAAGATACACTTAACCCTTGAGAAAATTGAGGCCCCAGGGTGTGGGGAGGTCTGGTGGGATGGAAGTGGGAGGGTAGGGACATCCTCTTGGAGACAGAGATGGGGACTTATGGGATGGAGAACAGTTGGGGAAGGCAAAACAGAAGGGGAATGAAGATTGGACTGTAAAAATGGATTGAAGAAAAAAATAATTATGCCTATGAATTTTGTAAAACTACACTTTCATAAAAAATATCAATTATATAGAGTCACATGACCAATTCCACTTTAAATTAGGCAGCAGGAAAAAGATCTGACTCCACAGAAAAGCACACATGCCTCATTTTACTCAGTAGGAAAGTATGCAACACACTGGGGAAAAGTTGCATCTTCTCATTTTATTTGTTTATTTTGAGTTTGCATTGATTTGATTTTTTTCTTCTTTTATTTTATTTACATACCAAATGTTATCCCTCCCAGTCCACCCTCCCAGAGTTCTTTGCTCCATCCCCCCTTCTTACTTCCCCTGTCCCTAAGGCATCAAGTCTCTATAGGGTTAGGCATATCCTCTCCCACGAGGCCAAACAAGGCAGTCCTCTGCTACATATGTTCCTAAGGCCTTGGACCAGCCCATGTGTGCTCTTTGATTGGTCACTTAGTCTCTGGGAGCTCCCAGGGGTTCAGGTTAGTTGACACATCCTATAGGGTTGGCACCCCTCTTCAGTTCCTTCAATCCTTCCCCTAATTCTTTCATAGGGGGTCCCCAACCTCCCCTTCATCAAATGCTTGGCTATGAGTATCTGTATCTGTCTCAGTCAACTGCTATTAGAGCCTCTCAGAGGATACCCATGCTAGGTTCCTAACACTGCATCAGTAGTAGTGTCAGGGATTGGTGCCCACCCATGGGATGGATCCCAAGATGGGCTGGTCACTGGTCAGCCATTCCTTCAGTCTCTACTCCATTTTTGTCTTGGCATTTCTTTTAAATAAGCAATTTTAGGTGAAAATATTTTGAAGGTGGGTTGGTGTCCCTATTCCTCCACTGGGACCCCTGTCTAACTACTAGAGGTGGTCTCTTCTGGAAGCTACACAACCCACTGGGGAAGGAGTTCTATTTTTCACTTATTTCTTTAGCTTATGGGAAACTCAAGGTGAAATTTAGTGACCAAATACAATATTTTGTCACCAGAACTGTCTGAGGTTTCTTAAGATCTTTCCTCCTCCTCCTCCTCCTCCTCCTCCTCCTCCTCCTATTCCTCTTCCTCCTTTTCCCCCTTTGTTTATGTGTCTGAACTAAGCTGTTTTGGAGGGATCTTAATATATGAATACTGTTTACAGTGTTTTAGGAAAGTATCTAAGGGATTATACACCCAAGGTTTCTCAGTAGAAAGATATACTCACATAATATCTGAAATATTATCTTTCTCACCCCTTGATTATTTATCCTCTGTTATCCTGGTAGAGAAGAGAAAGCTCTATCTCTAAAACTCGAACACTCAGTTTTGGACAGCTCTTGACTACTAGGAAGTTCTTACTGTTTATAACCCTAGATTTTATAATTTCACACAGATTTTTCTGCAAACACACAAAACAAGCTGAAAGTTATGCTAACCAATGAGCATACTCTTTCCAGTACATGAATGGCAAATGCTTCCCTATCAAGCAGTCATCAGGGAAGAAACAGGTAACAAATTACAACATAATAAATATGCAACCTAATTTAGCTAGTTTGAATTTTATGTGGAGAATATGAAAACAGTACCCTGCTTTGCAAATTTAACTTCCAATAAATGCAATACACACAATAGAGTTTGCTTTTAAATAATAAGCATGAAGTTTTATATGCATATATAATGATGGTAAAAGGAAGGCAATAGACACATAGATGGAAATACAAGAAAATATTAAATCAAAAGGAAAAACTTCACAGAGAATAGACATATAGAGAGACACATAGAAGGATCCATTTATTTCATACAGTCAAATACATACTGAGTGCCTCTTAAATATATCAGGCATTGTATGAAATACAAAGGGGAATCAAAGATAGTTCTAGCCCTCAAGAAGTGTATAACTTTTATTTGTTTCTCTAAATCAAAGTATAATACAAGATGACAATTGTCCAAACACTTATACAAGAAGATAAGAGGTCATAACCACTAAAGATGTACAGATAAAATTATTATGAGTTCAGAAATAAGGATACATGTTTAGAAGAAATAAAAAGAGCTTGCTAAAAGACGTGATATTTAGGTAGAGTTTCCTTGAAGGATGGGTGGAATTTGGATGTGTGGAGGCAAGGAGACAGAGAATGACTTGTAGGAACAGCACAAAGGAGTAAACTCAAATACAGGACCAGGTTAGAGGAATCAATAGGTCTGGGCTAGAGCAAAAACTTGGAAGGCAGGGTAACAAAAGCTAAGTGAAAGCCAAGGAATCAACAAAAACAAACACTCAAGTTTTTAAAGTAGAATTCTAAGATCAGTACTCTAGCCCCTTCTCCCAGATACACTGAAATACAAAAATATTTACACACAGCGAAGGGAAATTCCCTGCAGGATCACAATCATCTCATAACAGGCTTTTGGAGTACTATCCCTGAAAAATCATTATAGTGCTGCACTTTCAAATTATAGGCATAAATGGAGATGATTCACACGAATGTTTGTCCTTGATGCAAGTGACTAAACCAATCCAAATCTGATCAAAGAGGTCCTACATATTAGAAAACGTTCTTCCTCTGTGTCTTGATGGCTCCTAGATCAAGAGATGCCTAAAAGAACAAGCCGCTCTTGATTCTAAACCACACCAAAGACTAAATTAAAATACTGTCACTGATAAAGAAACAAGTTCCAACAGGCAGTGCTCTAAGTTGTTTCTTTTTATTGCCAATGTGACTTAGAACAATTGCTTTTCCTTTGATTTATAATCCTGGGAAATGTGGTCATGAAGAGTTCATCTGAGGCTAGTTCCCATTCTGGGCCCAATCACCTCTGCAGCTGCTGGCGTCAGTGAGCACGGGAGCAAAGCCTCTCTATTGGCAACATGACCTTACTGGGTACACGACTGTAGCCGCAACTCGGCCCCTTTCATGGCTCTGATGGATAAAAGTGTTGTTTACAAGTAGTAATCATACTCAGTTTTTAATCTTACTTTAAAGCATGAAGGCTTAGTTTTCCTCACTCAAAACTGTAGCCACCCTTTGGATGATAGACACATTGAAACTGTTCTTGACATCTGGAGATGTCCAGCCACTACCTCAGGAATTTCTGAGACTCTAACTCGGTCAGACATAAACCATGTACCATAACCTGTGAGTGAACCCATAGGATGAGGCATAACTGGAGATTTACTTTGTATCCATTTATGTCAAATCAACTTACCAATTGAATGGCCGTGCATGAGATTCCATGTGTGTGGTAAAAGGCAATTTATTTTCCAGGACTTCTCAATCTTTTCTTTCTTGCTGACTTGTGATGGTGTCAACAGTTACACCATCCCAGGCTATAGCGTTCCTGTCAAACTCATGTCTATATATAAAGTTAGGATCTCTATCAAATAGTCTCAAATATCAATGGTTGTCTTAGATAATATCTTTGCTTTGGTAAAAATGGCTGATGTTCTGTTAACTAAATGGTGAATTCAGGGAGACCCTTTCTCCTTCCTGAACTCCACTGATTTCCTCTGTAGTATGATGGACTTGACACTTCCAAAGGCCCTACCATGTCTGATTACATATGCAATTTAATTGGGATTAAGCACTTTTAAAAATACTTAGGGACATTTCTAACTAGTCCAATTTATAGGAAGCCAACGTGAGTATACAGATTAGTGATTACTTCTTCTCTGGGTCTTTCTTTTGAATGCAATTCATTATTGTTTAGCTTATAGCAAATCCTAAAAGAAAAATAAGGAAGATGTCAGGGTTTCTATAAACCACTCAAGCAGAAAAACAAAGTACAACTAACTGACATAAATGTTTTATAAAAGCTAGTTTATGTCTATGCCTGTGCTATATCTATCAACTATCTTGACCTGGCAAGAAGACATGAGACAGGAAGACAACAAATTTTATTGTGCAGACTCTATTATTTCATTTAATTTTTTTAAAAATAACACTCTCATGTATCACACAGACTGGTCTCAAACTCACTGAGTAGATGATGATGGCCTTGAACTTCTGACTCTTACCTCCACCTCCTTAGGGCTAGGATTACAGTCATGTACCACCACACCTGACTGGCATACTGGGGTTGATTGGACCTTGCTAGGGTTATGTTGGTGCTAGATGAGCACTCTACCATCTAAGCTACACCCCATGCCAGAATCCATTATTTTAATGATCTAACAATCAACCAGGTGGATCATATTCTTTATTAGACCACCCATGGTTGCCTGAAGAAGTGAACATAAATGGTTCAACCACTGTGCTCTTTCAGCTTAATAATACTGGCTTGATTCAACTGCATGTTTAAGTTATATCCTATTGCTGGATTATCACATAGATGTGAGCACATAGCTGCTTGGCTGTGTGCCACTTCCTACTCTTCGAAAGCTGATTCCATTTGGATTGAGGACAATCCAATTGATATGATGAGGCAAGACTCACACTAATCAAGTTGTTTGTACAATAATTCTAAGTGTAAGACAAGGCAGTCATGGGAGTCCTTAGACTAATTCATCTTGATGGAGTAACTTCGTGTAGTCAAGTTATAGTGCTTAGAAGAGGTAGTCATCAGTTATCTCCATCTACTCCGCTATGCCAAGTGAGATAAAGAACAAATGGATCACTGAAATTGGCCGACAGTATACAAGAATCAGCTTGTACCATCGAAATATTAGAAACATAACAGACAAGAAAATAAATGTAAAACAGTTTAGTTTGAGAATCAGCTGATTTAGGCTGAATAGATGATATTGTCATCCAGATGATATTGTCATAATCTATTATGCCAACCCAAATGGGAATCACAAAATAGAATAACTAACTAAAGTGATGTTGAGTGATTCTAACTTCACTTGTGGCTTTCTATGTTTTCTACATTCTATACAAGGACCATATACTGTTATTGTGATCTATAGAGGAAAAAAAATCTATATAATCCTCAATGGATGACCATTGAAATAAGCCATGGTCTTCAATATACAGTAAAACTTCAAATAAACAAAAGTTAACTTGTACTTCATTAGCATTTTGCTTTCCTTTTGCAGTAATCCATTTTGAAAAGAGACCAATCACCAGAAAACAAGAAGATAAAATGGTTAGAATGAAACTAACTTAAATCTCTATTGGAACATCCTTAGTTTTCTGAATATTTTGTCTCATACAGGAAATATAAGCCATTAAAAAAAAAACAAAATAGTGTAACTGACTGGGACTCAAGTGGGCTCACAGAGATCAGGGAGCCTGTATGGGTCTGACCTAGGTCCTCTGTATATATGTTATGGTTGTGTAGCACAGTAGTTTGTGGGATTCCTAGTAGTGGAGTTGGGGGCTGTCTCTGATTCTTTTTCCTGCTTTTGGGACCCTTTTCATGCTACTGGGTTGACTCATCTAGCTTTAGTGAGAGAATATATGCCTGGTCTTATTGTAGCTTGTTATGTTGTATTTAGGTGACGTCTCTGGAAGAACTGTACTTTTCTGAGGGGAGACAAAGTTGGAATGATAGGGCCAGGGGAAATAAGAGGTGTGGGAGGCAGAGACTGGGTGGAGAGGAAGAAGGGGAAACTGCAGTCAGGGTGCAATATATGAGAGAGGAATAAATAAAAAGAAAAATATCTGAAAGGAAAAACCTACCACCAACAAAAAATAACAAAACAAAACAAACAAACAAATAAGAACAGTGCTTTGAAAGAAATCATTCAGGTCCCTACCAGCTCCACCCACTGTGCTAGCAAGCAACAGACTGATAATCAATTGTATATAGGAATCAGACCCTACCTCATTAAGTCAATCAAATGAGAATGGGGAATGTGTGACTTCTTCTTATATAATTAATAAATACCAAGGCAAATAGAAGAAAGCTTCATTTTGGTTAATGGTAAAGGCATTTATGCAAAAGAAACCAAGATGAATATAACAGTTTTACCTCAGAACTCACTTGTGATTAAATCAAGGAAAGCAAGATGTGAGAAAGAAAACAGGCTAGAAAGGTAAATTTTGTCAACATACTGAACAGCTAAAGGAAAAGAAAGGAAGTAGGGAGTAGGGTCAGGGAGACAGCAAAGGAGCACTCTCATTAGGGCTTGTTATCTGATGAAAGAGTTTGGCCAGACCAGTGATGCTCGACCTTCTCAATCCGACAACTCTTAATATAGTTTCTTATGTTGTGGTGACCCCAACCATAAAACTAGTTTTGTTGCTACTTCATAACTGTAATGTTGCTACCATTAGCAGTCATAATGTAAATATCTGTTTTCCAATCATCTTAGGCAACCTCTGTGAAAAGTTCACTGACTCTGCCAAAGAGGTTGTGATCCACATGTTGAAAACCACTGGGTTAGACAGCAATTGACTTGAAGGCCTACACATGGGGAAGCACAGAATGGAATATGTCTGGGATGATCCTGATCCATAGAACGCTGTACCCAGCATTCTATGGATGACTTAACACTAGTGCCCATTCTTTGCCTCCAATGTTCCATCCATTTTCCTAGTAGAGAACTGTGTTACCTCTTCTGAATGAGAAACACTGCTTCGCATCATCTCTTACTCTAGAAGGAAAGTCTTAAAAGCTCAGCTCTTGACTGACACAAAGAGGTGATGACATGTCTGTCTCCTTCTTCTCTAGAACATCCAGACAAAGAACAAGAAACTCATCAGAAGGAAGTGAAGTCAACATCGGTCTTTCTACATCCTCCTGCATAGTAAGTCAACCACCTGAGGATGTGATAGCTAGCAATGTAGGGCACTTTGATTCAGCACCAGAGAGAAAAAGAACTGCTGGGGTTGGCTCTCGACTTCAAACTCAGATTTAGGGTAAGTTGGTTATGGAAAAATTAAACAGTTGACAAAGGTATCAAATTATACCTTAGGCATTTCTTCCTTTTAAAGGGGTTGTTCTAAAAGAATTAACTTCTTTACTGGCTTACATGTTTGGGTTAGGTTTTAATAAAGAGATTATTTTTATAATAAAAGGGAAGAAAAGCTTGCTTAACCATTTTGAAAATGCCTATGCATGCCTTAAGCCTTACTGCTTTAGTCCATGTGACTATGGCAAGCACTGCCAATAGCCTCTTGAAACTACAACCTTGAAAACTAAAATTGTAAAATCATAACACATATTGAAAGGAATCTCTCTTAGAAAATGAATATGAGGCCGAAGACAGAGCAGTTAGAAGGAAGGGGAAATATAAGACTTCAAAGAAATCGCTCCCTTGCTTCTGTGATTTCTATATCTTTTACCCTGACAGTGTCCCTTACATTTATTCTGGCATGTTCAGTGTATGTCCCTGAGGCCCAGAAAGATTCTCACCTAGCAAGGACAATTCAATTATATTGTCTAGATTCTCTGTACTTAGATAAGAAAAAAAATAAAACAATTTTGAAAGATTTTGAACGATAAGTGGTAAGAAAAGAAATTTCTTTGTAGCCTTCAGTTATCCAGATAACACAGCTGCCTAGGCTCTTTACCTCCCATCCATTGTCTCTGTTCTCCAGTCAACTAATGCCATACATAGCATTATAGACATAGAATAGAAGTCAGCTATCCCTTTCCCTACAGCTAATCTCATGGCATCTGAGTTATCAGTTAAGCACACTAAAATCTTTCTAGAAATTCAAATAAAATTAAAAGACAACGAAGTAGTGCCTACTTTTTTTTGAAAAGAGAGACCTGTTTTCTTCATCTAAGCTGACCATGCTACTGTGGAATGACTAAACCCGGAGTTGGGTGTGTCCCTTTCCTGGATGTTTACATTCATTTCAGTTTGCATTCCAATAGTTTGGGGGTTTTCCCTTTGCTTTGGTTTGGTTTGGTTTTGGTGACAGCTTAGAAATGAACAAAACCTATGGGCAAAGTTCCTTCCCAGGAGACTCCATACATTGGGATTGGGCTTGACTTTTCCCTGGAGATTAGGCCACCTCAGAGGAATAATCATTCACTAGTTTCTTGCTCAGGCAGAAGAATATCATGATCTGTAATGAGCTTCAATGTTGCCTTGCCAAGAGGAGATTCAAATGCAGGAGTTCTTTCCATCTAGGTAGGAGAAAGAGAAAACAGTAAGCATACTATCTAGTCCCTTCCATGGGATTTTAATATGACCAATTCTATCCATCACATACCCTTTGTCCTATGAACAAGTAGTCAATTACTAAACTTTCCTGAATCCTTGGATGAATAAACATAATATTTGTCACATTTGCATGAATACAGGATTTACTTTTCGCAAATATTGGACAAAGGAAGAAGACAAATATACAGGTAGTTTTTTAACTTGCTAATGGATCATTTGAATGATTTCCTCTATAGACACTGTAATACACACACACACACACACACACACACACACACACACACACACACACACACACACTGCTTAGCTTTCTAGCCAGTCTGAAAAGGCTAATAATGCACATGGAGCTCCAATCTAATTCTCCTACTGAAAGGAAATGATAAGAAGACTTTCTCCCGATGGAAAGGAAAGCAAAGGAAAAGGTTTAAAAGGTGGAGTCTAAAGTGATTTTCTTACCCCTATACTCATTTCTCCCATCTCTCAAAGATTCATGTTTGCCCTGTTATCCCAAACCTGCCTCTGTGACTCTGTCCTTCAAGATTGCCAACTTCCTCAATTTCCCTGTCCCAATCGAAATGAAGCTGGCAGGTCCTCCTAAATATAGAGTTCAGTTCACCTCTATTATGATAGATATGGGCAACTAATTTCTCTTTCCTCTGCAAAAGGCATATCCGAGAATAAAAGAAGTAGCTTGTTGGTCTCAAATTCACCACAGTTGGAGAAGCTCAGAAACTGTAAGAGATGAAATGAGAAGCTGGTTTGGGAAGGCATGAATATTTAAGGCTGCAAGATGAAAGCTACTGAATCAACAATATGGCCCTGCCTGTCAGGCAGCCCCTGGAACCAGTCTCCCAAAGCTGTGACCTCTTTCATAACGTCTTTCCTTCTTTAGTGACTGAACACACAAGGCTTAATAAAAATTTGTTTTCCCTCCATAGTCAGGTGTTGTTGGCAGCAGGTCAGAAGATTCATAGGTATTGTGGGCCTTTTGCACACTGGGTCTCTTTTGTTAAGAATAAACCTGTAAATTCACAGAAATGTGCAAACATCCGGGAGTAAGTGATCTCATTGGGTGGTGTTAATATAAGGCATTTAATGAGAAATAAATGTGATGCCTGGGAATACTTGAAGCCTTCCAAAATTTGTCAAAGGGTACTGTCCTTTCTAGGGACATTTTGTGAAATTTCACAGGCAACCAAGGTCAGAATGTTCAATTAACATTATAGTTAAAGCACAAATGCAAATCAAGCCTGGATCAGAGACTGGATCCCCTCCTGGGCCTGTTGTTTCAATGTTTCATATAGCCACAGTCCTGGCTACCTGCCAAGGGTCCAGATGAGTAAGTTTTGTATACAGCCTAAACTACATCTAAGACAAGACAGCACTACCAAACACACAGCCAATGGGGGTGAGTCAGATGCACTATGTTGTGCTGCAAAATCCAACACTTTTTTAAAGAATAGACTGGTTCTTCTATGATGCTTTCAATTTCTGCAGCACTCTTTCATGGGTAAAGTCTTTCAAGAGTTTCCAAACTCTTTCCTGCAGTGTGAGGGGGAAAGGGGGAAGGTGAGGGAGTGTAAAAGAGGAAGGGAGAAGAGAGAGCCTAAATTTGTGACTGGTGGTATCCTTGTTTCCCAACCCATAGGAAAGAATGTTGCAGAAGTTGGATGACTGTGTGTCCCAGCTGCTTATCTGCTTATGTTGGTCAGCAGGAAAGAACAAAGCCAGACCCCAGGTGGTTGAGAATCAGGAGGTGGTACTAAAAGGCCAAGATCAGATGCTTGTGAAACAGAATGTTTTTTGACTAGTACATAGTACTTGTGATTGTTGCAAAAATGAAGATATACTGTGGTTTTCTTTTGACAGAAACCCAGAGAGTTGAAGTACTCTAGATGCTAGCATAAGAAAAGGTGTTATGTGGGTGCCTTTTGTGGATTTTACTATAATTGTGATTATTCTAGAACATGCTAGAAAGCAAGAGATCAGGAACATACAGAGATACCCTGTTTTCCTTAGAATCTTTGGATATCTTTAAATTTTTTGTGACTTCCTAAAGACATGTGGAGAAGGCAGTGGGCTTTAGGGGCAAAGTTTCTTCCCATAAGAGAAAGAGAATAAGAAATCAATATACAGAAAAGAAGGAGTGAGGGAGATGGCTTCATCAATAAAGTACTTGTCATTCAAGCAGGAGGATCTGAGTTCAGATTTCCATTACTTGGATAAGAAGCTGAGTGCAGTAATTTGAACCTCTAAACACAATGCTGGGAAAACAGAGACAGGAAATTTTCTGGTGCTTCCTGATGCCAGTCTAGCAGAATTGGCAAGCTCAGGGTTCAGAGAGAGACCCTGTCAGAAAATAGAAAGTGAAGAACAACTGAAGAAGACAGCCAACCATCAACCATAAATCGCTGGCCTCCACATGCATATGTGTGTATGTCTACCTGTATACATGTGTGTGCATAAACACATACACAAGAGCAGTAAAAAGAAAAGATATTGAAAAGCATATAAGAAAGCAGTGGATCTATCACATATAAATTTGTGGTCATAATTATTTTGCTGTTGCTCCTATAAACCCAGTCAATATAGCCATAGCAATGCATTGCTCCATGAAATGGAGGCTATTGCTGTATTGCCTAGATAGATGTAACTCTCTAGAGACCTGCACTGACTAACTACACAGCCCAGGTGCTTAAGAATGAGAGACAAATGCACCTGCCTGATAACTGGATAAAAAGGCCATAGCCATAGTTGTTACTGGTCAACCATGTTAGCAATGTAGAAGACAAAGGGCTCTCTCAGGCCATGGAAGCCAATATCCCTCATGTCTAATTCACTCTGCAACAGGCATCTCCACAATAAGGTTTTTACCCAACTCAGCACAGCTTGGAAGTTAATCAGCTATGCTACCTTCTGCCAAAAAAGTAAAGTCTAAGACTGGCACACATGTCAAAGAGAGTCCCAGCTTGGGAAATCTGTTTCCCCACTGGCCATTACCTTATGGCTTGTTTTGCACCAACTGCCTTTCTGCTTTTCTCCTTTGGAATGCTGCAATCTCTGCTGGTTGCAAGCCATGGCCCACTTGCCTGCAGGGGCAGGAGACACCAAAATAGCTATAAAGGGAGTATGCCAAAGAGGAGCATAGGAAAAGGGATCCGGTGATTAAGAATGAATTCCACTTACCCATGTTTGCCCACTGGTGGGGGTACAGGAAGAGGTTTGGTGAAACCCTTTTTTCCAACGAGCCAGAAGGTCTCCTCTGTGCCTTTGCCCTTATTGAAAATATAAAAATTATTAACCATGTAATAGCCATAGTTTTTTCTAAAAACATCCATTGGTCAGTAGGATATAAGCAATCATTTCAGCTCAGAAATAGTCTTGGTTCTCACCATTGTCACCATTTTTTACCCATCTTTCTATATGGCTTCCTTACTGCAACAGGCATCTCCACAATAAGGTTTTTACCCTAGGCAAGTTCCAGAGTCAAAGTGAACACCATACTGAGCTGTCTGTCATTCAGGCATTCTGTGTACTCACCACTGGGCAGCTCCATCTTTGGCAACATGTGGATTTTTACTTCAAAGCAAGCAAACATCTGCATGGTCATCTGAGGGTGCTGTTTATTATTTTGAGCCTGATCTTTTGGCATTAGGCAAGCCACTGTCTTTTCCATCTAGCGTACATGCATTCAGAGTCTTCTCCCTATGCTCCACAATCCAACAACTAGTATAAAACCCCAGAGGTTTTACAACTTTGATTTTAAGCCGGGGGCATCTCAGTTGCTGTGAGAAGTCTATATTTCTGAAGCATAATTTTTTTTCTGCCAAGGTGTTTTTCTAAGTAGACTACCATCCAAAGGATGTCCCCATTTATAGGCAAGTTGGTAGATTGTCAAGGATTACAAATCTTAGAAGAGAATGATCATAACTCTATGCTAATCACCACAGGACCATCTCTCTGCTGATTCTGTATCACCTTTCTCTATTTTTCTCCCTTCTTTTCTAGTAAACCATTTTCTTATTGTGTTTTTCTCTCTTTCCTTCAAATTTTTTGGCCTGTCTTCTCATTTCCTCTAATTCATTTAGAAAAAAAAATATTTAGACAAAGAATCATATACATTCCTTCCTTAATAATAATGAAAAACATATAAAATAAGCATATATAATTAAGATTCTCCAAGCAGATTGTACATGTATGGTTCAAAAAAACCCTTAATGAAGAAAGTAGGGGAAAAAATACTGCAAAGCCCAAGTTGCATTAATTGACAAGCAACTAACCCAAACGTTCACATAATAAGGCTGATTGGTGGGTCCTCTGATTTCTGAAGAGGAAAAAAAAAAGACAAGAATAAACCCTATCATAAATTCTTTATTTACTATATCCTTCCTATACCATCATTTTGGATAAAAAGATGATTTTCTCCTTAAGTGTATCACAGAATAGTTAAACAAAAAGAAAAACCAAGTCACCTTTTCTAAAACACAAAGGCACTAATCGTCTACTTTCCTTCTTCTCACTGTGGAATGTCTTGTAGAATAATTGCTTAGTAAATGATCAAACAGTTTCATTAACAGAAATTCCTAACCTTTGAGCACTTGAAATTCTTAAGGCTCATGCTGTTCGAACTCAAACTTGAGGACTCAACCTGTAACCATTTAACTGTTTCTCTTGAGATCTACAGACCATTAACTTCCAGAGAAACTTTGTGGATGCCAGGATTATGAAGAGATTTGGGTGGATCAGAAGTCTCTCTGCAATGCCCAAACAAATTCTTACAAAAGAAGACTGAAGTGTTATAGGCTCAGGTAAGCTTCCAAATCAAAGAGTATGCAAAGAAGATCCAGGAGTACCCTGAGGTTTTGGAGCTTATCCAAGAATATTTTTGTGGAATCCTGGCTCCCTGCTTAAACACCCACTTCCACTAATCTGAAGACAGGGGGAGAGGCAAAACAAGTAGAGCAACAACCAAAGCTTGAAGCAAACTCTCTGTCCATAGGATCTCCCCTCCACCCCAAAAAATAGCATCTTTTAAGATAATTGATGCCTCCTGTCTTATTTATTCTTTACAGAACTCCTTGAAGGTATTCTTATTATTGGTCTTATTCTACAATTTGGGAAACTGAATTTTATGGCATTAAATGGCTTGTTAATAATCAAGTATAACATAATTAAACCCAAGGCTCTCAGCCTGAAAGTTATCAGTGCCCTTTCCCTCCACATTACATGAGACATGGTTTCTTCAGTGTACTAGAGTAACAGGGCACCCATGTCTAGAGGCCAAAAGACAGTTCTTAGGACCTTAAAGATTGTGAGACTATTTTATGCTATTTAATTAGCATAAAATATTAATTTTATGTAAGAACATACCCTGTGAGGATAAATAGAAACATGGAGAGGATGAAGTTGCTTGTCTGATGTTACTCAAAGAGAACAGACCATTTGGTCTTCATAAACCTAACAATATTATTTCTTCATTTTTCATTTTTCAGATAATATGTGCATGTGTGTGTGTGTGTGTGTGTGTGTGTGTGTGTGTGTGTGTGTGTGTGTGTTTGGGTTAAGAGTAGGAGTAAAAGAGATTGGAGAAGAAGAGAAATCACAAAACAATACTAGAATTTCTGGGCCAGAGAACCAAATACTATGTAATGCCAGATACCAGAGACAAAGTCTAATAGCATCCACCCCTAGCAATGAAAACATACATTTGCTGAGAACAATAGCTTAGGGAAATCTTTTTGAATGCAAGTTTATATTTAAAAAAAAAAACTCTGGAAAATGGAACTGTTATGCTACAATATGTACAAAATCTCTGCAATAAGCTCCAAGCTTGTCATGAGAACAGTAACTTAAGTATGCTCAGCTGAGGAAAGGATTAATAAAAATATCCTAAAATTTTATAAAGCCATTAGTAAGAGAATACTAAAAAACCAGAACTGGCTAATTAGGCATTAGGGAAACATGGTGCCAGCAAGAGTTTACGTGGGTATTGGGACAGCTATCCAAAGAGACCAAGCTTCTAGTCTCTAATTGATTCCTTTACCAAGCTACCTTAGTTTCCTCATCTTGGTCTTTCTTTTTATAGTCACCCAATTGCTATGAGCATCCTATGTAATTATTATATTCTATTCTCTTGCCCAATCTAAGCCACTGCTTGTATTCCACGAAGGAAAACAATATAGGAAATAAAAATCATTACTTAAGGGGAGGAAATATAGTAAGGAAAAAACATTGTTACTGGATCAAAAGGTAGAGTTCAGGAAAAGAGGCTTTACTGGAGAGATTTCAAGCTGGAAGAAAAACATGTTTATAGCCATCAACTTTGAAATCACAGCTGGCTGGTCATCGCATGTAGTAAGCAACAACTGCGTGGATGAAGAGTGGAAATATTGAGTTAAAACATTCTGATATGGATTGGCTATATGATATAGTCAGACCAGGTATACTTTATCTGTTTCCAATACAGTAGAAACCTCCTTTGCCCAACTCCTGCTATACAATGTGTAATTTCTGACTCTTGTGGGAAGGTGGAATGAACAGAAACCAATGGGGGGGGGGGGCTTTCCTATGCTCACTGTTTGAGTCTTCTCCTCTTCTTTCCTTTCAAAATGCCTTCCTTTCCTCTGCTGTCTTTTTTTTTCCTCTTCACTCTCAACATTTCACACTTACTATATGTTCCTCGTGAGGCTCCTGTTACCCTAAAAACCAGGCACCAGTGTGTCATTTAAAAACAGTTCTTCCTCACACTTACTATAACCATCTTCCAAAAGTCCCTGAGATGGGGGGAAACTTCAGGTTGCAAAGGTCTCTTTTGAAGCTAAGCCTCATTTCTCACTTGTGTACTTGAAACTCCTAAAGATGTGACTGCTCCTGTCTAGAATCTGTAAGGAAATAAAGAAAAAAATCATGGATCTATGGCCAGTTTTTCTTTCTTTCTTTCTTTCTTTCTTTCTTTCTTTCTTTCTTTCTTTCTTTCTCTCTCAAAACTGAGAGCTCTTCAGTTCTTGGGCTTTTAGGTAAGATTTCTGTACCCAGCAATACAGAGCAAAGTGCTCCAGGAAACCAGGCTGCCTTTGTGCCTCACTGCTGGGAAATGACAGACCGTACAGTAGAATCACAAAAGCCTTGAGCGATCTAATTTGCTGCCCATGTAATAACCCTACCCCATCATGTCGTTGTGTGAGTTCTCTGCAGAGCTGATGAAAGCCTCTGTCCCTCCGTAAGTGCATCATCCTACCTGCCAGGAGATAGTAACAATCTATCGGAACTGCTGAACTAACATGAGGTAGAAAAAGATGTGATCGACTAGAGTTAAGTCCTCCTATCTTTAACTCCTAAAATCTACTTACCTGTCAATCACTACCATTAGGGAAAGCACGCCAGTGACTGGGACAAACCATACCACCCTGACTGCCCCTTTTTCCTTTTCCCATGAATAATCACTAAAAATTATCTTCATATACAATGGTGTCATGGAAGCAAACCTGGCTTTTTGAGATCTGGTCTAATTTTGCTAGCAAATAACAATGTTATCCTGTGAAAAGGCCTTGCCTTTTCAGGGTCTTGACTCTTTGCTTAAAATGAGCATGTTAGATTACCAGACCCCTGGAGTCTCTTACACTTAGGACCACAAAGCTAGAAGGAGATGAAGAAAATCCAGTGGAAATTCCAAAAGGAAGGTTGGATTATCTTAGTTCCAAATTCCAGGTCAAATAATAGCCTCAGCAGAAAGGAAAGATCTTACTAAACATGTGTCTTTCGTAGAAACAGACTCTGTTCTAATCCTCCACCTTTTGAGAACGCTTGGTCTTGGAGAAAGACATCTCTCTCTCTCTCTCTCTCTCTCTCTCTCTCTCTCTCTCTCTCTCTCTGTGTGTGTGTGTGTGTGTGTGTGTGTGTGTGTGTGTGTGTGTGTGTGTGTGTAGGCCAATGGTGTGACTAAAAATGTTAGCAAAGGCAGCCACTGAGTGGGCAAAGCGAAAGATCTAAATTTACCAATATTGTAACTATGTTCAGCAATGCCAAAGAGTAAATAAAATGGAAATTAGACAACCAAAATTATAGCATAACTCATTACTAAACCAAATTCTGGACACTTCTGGATAGAACAATAAAACTTAATACAACTTACATTCTTTTAAAAAAAGGCAGAAAGATTTTTCAAGTCTCCTACATCATATTTGAGGTTAATATGAAGACAAAGGAGGGGGGGAGGAAGGAAGGAAGGAAGGAAGGAAGGAAGGAAGGAAGGAAGGAAGGAAGGAAGGAAGGAAGGAAGGAAGGAAGGAAGGAAGCAAGCTAGCTCACTCAAATGAAACTCCACAATTTTTCCAAGATGTAGCTCCAAGTCTCAGACTCCCTGTGAGCTTTGTCAACAGACCATGACCTCTTAAGATGCAGGTGTGTCCAATAAGTTTGGCTCCTCAAACAAATGGTGTTTTACCTTGAGCTCTGTTCTTCCACGAAGCTCTACTTCATAGCCTTCACTCAGAGTTCGAAGAATTGTTACTGTGCTGAGACTGACATGAATTCGGTATGCTGTGAAAGAAGGGGAAGCATTGCTTTGGCTCCTTTCTCACTGGTAAGACCCCCAAGGTGTGAACAATGGGATGAATGTCCCTGATTCAGAACGTACAAAGCTCTCAGAAAAGTTTGGGGGCAGGTAGCAAGAGCTATAGTCCTAGTTGAATGAAAGGAGGACAAGAAGGAGTGATGACCTCATCAGCCCCAAAGAAGGCATTAGCAGTAGCATCCAGCAGCCTCTTAGATGCCATCTCAGATAAAAGATCATGCAATAGTAAGGTGTTAATTTAACTCAAAGCTTGAGAGGCAGAAAGCACCAACCTTCACAGTGCCCTCGGCTACACTGTATCTTCCTCTGAGAGAAGTTTGGTTTCAGCAGCTTGTTACATGGGTTGTTATGAAGGCTAAATTCTCCAGACCTATAAAATTCTACTTTACATAAAAGGCATCTTTTCCATAATAGGTACAGTTACAGCCATCTCTTAGTATTATCATATTTCAAATATCATGAAGAATAGCCCAATTTCTTTCTATCAATCAGTATTTTGTGAGCACTGGACAATGCTAACTTTTTTTTTAATGAGCAGTGAGTGTTTCCAGACATAAGTATGCATGAGTATTTTTCGTCCAGACTTGGATTCCAACATGGGATAGGAGACTTACATTTGGGTAACTAGAGCTTTCAAAATTCATTTATGATTGAATTGTAATTCTTTACTGAAAACTAACCACTTGCTCTCTGAGACAAGGTCCTTGAACTTCCTGACAGCCATCACTGTGTGACCTGACATGTTGAGATTACGTCTTACATAAAAGTTCAAGATCTGTTCTCATCTGTACTCACAGAAGCTGGCCATCCAGAATCTGGTTACAATTTGAATAGGAGGACATAGCTGAAAAGAACAGGACACCTTCATCCTGTATATTCACAAGGATTTGCCCTTCCTTAACAGTTCAGTACCAATTGCTTCTCTTTTTCATTGATGCACATTCATCCAAAGCCTCTGCTCAGAAACAGGTGTCCTGTTCCTTAAAACTACATCCCTGAGAAGTGTATCAATTCCACCATGTGTTCCACTAGCCTCAGATCTTCAGGAAGTCTCGAAGTATGCTGATCCTGCCTATGTGGTGGGGCACATAGCTTAAAAAAAAAGTTGATTCTAACCAGTGTCTATTGACATGATAAGGAGGATCACTTGCATTCAGGAATCCCAGTCTATTTAATTGGATATGAAGGAGATACTGAGGAAATTGTGTGTGTGTGTGTGTGTGTGTGTGTGTGTGTGTGTGTGTGTGTTTTATTAAGAAGTATGTTACATGCCCAAGTGTTAACATCCAACAGGTTAGAGGCTACCTCTTATCAGACCTTCACTAACGGTGGAGCTTACTGCCATATTTAATTGAAAGTAATAAGCCTTTAGAAAAGCACACTAACCAGGTTCCGATGCACAGAGATCATGAGAGCATGCTTCTTTGTATCTCACACAATGGCATCATTGCAAAGCCCGGGCTTACTAAGCACGTACTGTGGGTGATTCAGTGCATTCATTTTCTCTTCCTGCCTTACCACTAGACAAGATGATGCCTAAATCTCAGAATTCAATTTCTGCTCTCAGCTCTCTATTTTCAAAGTGTAATGTGTGGCGTTTTCCCGAGTGCAGACCAGAATATGACTTCAGCCTTCTACAAAGCTTACATCAGTCCTAAGCACTGTGCCAAATCTGCATTGCAGATCCATGACTATTTTCACTCTATATCTTAGGTTGTACTTTAAGGTAAAGTCATATACAGAGTCGTATGCACACAGTGGTCCCTGGATGACCACTTCCATGGCATTTGCCATATCTGGGGAGAGGGGTTTAAAGACTTTCCCAGATGCCAGAAAATTTATTCTGAAAACATTTGCTAAGTTCCGTGCTGCCTCATAGTCATGGGTAACACAGGCTAGCTAGCTCAGCTAAGACTGGACCCATTGTATAAACCTGTTTCTGTACATGGACGATGCAGAGTGGGGTCATACAGGACACCACCAGCTGTTCTACAGGCCACCATACCATCAGGGACTAGTGTCAGTATATTGCTGAAGTTGGAGCTGAGGAAAGAGCTTGTCTTGCCTTAGTCATGGCAAAGGCCAGAGCTGCTGCTGATTAAATGATCTCCTTCATTCACTTAAAAATAACTCCATGAAAATTGTACATAGGGTTTAACTCTGTTTTCTCTGTTTTTCTTATAAAAGTGTTGAGAATTTGCTTTGCTGAGCCATGATATGAATAAAAATGCATATTGTGATACTGACTGGATTTCAGTAGAGACAATGAGTAGTTAAGAAATGGCTGATAAAGCATCTTGTCCATAGCAAACAAGTGGCAGAATAATTTGTACAGTTTTGCTTGCAAATATGGGAGGAAGAGGAAGTAGAATCCTTCCCACTATGACCATTTTTGATAGAAGCTAAGGAGTTTACTTACAGGCAAGTTGGAATTAATTATTTTGGAATCCCAAGCTCCTTGGACTGTAGGATTATTGCTAGCTAAGTTCTAGGGGCTTATTTGATAAAGCCAGGAACTCCTGGAGATCCAACTAGTTCAAAAATTGGACTCCAGCAGCAAGCAGCAGCAGCCAGCTAGGAAGCAGCTGGCTCATGAGCCTTTACAAACTAGTTGAAAACTGAAAATGTCAGTCTGTTACCTAGTTCTCTTCTCTACATGACTCCCTCACACCTACTGGGCTGACCAATTCTTTCTTTTGCCCAAAAAGACTTTTTGAAGTTGTTTTGATCAAATTGACTGGTTGTTTCAGTGGCACTTAGCTACGGCTTTATTTCTAGAACAAGATAGGGACATGTTCAGTCCAACATCACCCCCTACTGGTTTGCTATTAGAGGCCAGGGAAATGTGTGATAGACCTTAATTGTCTCAAATTATCTTTCCTTTTTCTTAAAAAACATTAAAGCACCAAGGACCCAATTTTCTTTCTCCTCTCTTGAAGAGTCCCTATCCCAGTTGAAAGATGGCCTCACTTGGCCATCTACAAATACTCACGTAGCCCTGTTGATTCCATTCGAGAAGCCGTGTTCACAGTGTCCCCAAACAAACAATATCTGGGCATGGTGAGGCCCACCACTCCAGCAACAACAGGCCCTGTTGAACACCAGAAGAGTGGGACTGGAGTCAACAGGTGTATATATTCAGTGCTAACAGAAGAGCCATGCAAGCAGGGTGTGGGTGGCTTAAGACAAGAACCAAAGCTCCAATCAAACCATTGCTCTAGAAATCTGAACAAAGACTGATGATTGAATAATGAATACTGGTCTACAAGAAAGTGAATTTACTGTGTTCCAGACATGACTGCATTTCTGATTTACACCTCTATTCAAGCAAGAGTTCTACTCAAACTGCTGATATCTGTCAACAGGACAAAGAAATATCAAAATCAAACCAGAAAAAAACAACAAACAAGGACTCGGGATCCAAAAAGGTTTATTGCAAGGGGGAAATGTGACTGTTTCTTGTGTGTCTTGGTTAGAAGAAAGTCCATCTCCCAACTGTGTCAATGAAGAGAATTATTGCTCAGACAATCAGAAAATGTGTAAACAAACAGAGCTGACTTTCCATTATCTGTGGTAGGGGTGTGGAAGAACAGTGTGTAGAGATAATCTAAAATTATTTCCCATTTGTCCTTGCAGGAATTTTTGTTCTCACACAATTACAGCTGTGTTACATGTTCAAGATAGCTGAAAAAAAGAGACAAATTCAGCAGGTAGGCAGAAAAATAAGCTCAACAGTTGATAGAAAGTCCCCCATCATGGCCTTTCTGTTTTTTTGCTTTTTCTATGTTTAAATTTTTCATCATTATATCTATCCTATTTTCTGAATTAAAGTCATTGTTTTGCTTCCAAATTTTTTCTACTACAAATAAGAACAAATTAAAACTAAAACCACACACACACACACACACACACACACACACATATATATATGTATATATGTACATATATTCACTTTAATTCATGTCTTTCTCATTCAGTAGCATCTACTAGGGTACAATGGCAGGCACTATGGGGACTCAAAAATAAATAATGTATGGTCTCAGATCTTCACATCTGAATGAAGAGAAGAGAGTGCTAAGCAGTAGGCAAGTAAGCAACAGTGCAAGACAATGTGGCTGAAGCTAAGCAAATTATAAAGACAGAAGAACTAGAGTATTTTAGAAAATGTGGAGTTGACTATTAGGACCTGACTCAGTGAAGAAGATTCCTGTAGGCAAGGCTTGCCCAACTCTTGTAAGGTGAGTAGGATTCAGTTACCGGGAAAAGAGACATACATCAAAAGTTCGTGATTGGGATTTCAGCATACATAGACTTTGGGGGAGTTCTTAGGGAAAACATTCTACCAATTCAGGCATCTGGGAAAAGACTATAGAACAGGTTGAGTTAAATAGATCTTACAAAATAAGGTCCTTGGCCCACTAGAAAATTTTGAGCAATGGTTATATGAAGAATATCTTTGCCTTTTTAATCATGTATGGCATGATTAAAGGGGGTGGATAACCTTAGGCACCTGCTGTCATAAAATCAAACACAAGGCCTTGGAAAGGATTGGTGATGGGGTAACATAGGCAGCCAAAGTGGGAACCTAAAACACAGAGATTATGAAAGAGATCCAACAGACATATTGGCAGTCTGATTGATTACGGTGACTAAGTTGGCTTTGCGCTCTAAGTTTGTGCTCATTTGTTGGAAAAGAGAGTTTGACGATTTAAATATGGTATATTTGAAATAATTAGAATACCAAACAAAGGGGGTTTTGGTTTGGTTTTGGTTTTGTTTTGTTTTTATTTTTTAGGAAAAAGAGTGATCAGCTGCTATATGCTAAGTTTTCAATGCAAGTAAAGGAATAAGATATGGTTTCTGGTGCCAAAGAGCATAACATTTAGTGAAAGTACAAGTAAGACAACATGGACTATGCTGGTTGCTATGGAAAGGATAAATAGAGGCAGGTGTAGAAGCAAAATGATGCTAGTACAGTGATCAATCTAGGAAGGGGGTTCTGGTGGCCTAAACTTGAGACTTTGACAGGGTAACACAAAACAGTCTCAAGTGTTGTTTAAAAGGACAAAAGGTTTTAAAAAGTAATAGTTGGGGCTGGCAAGATGGTTCCAAAGGAAAGGCACTTGCCACCAAATCTGACAACCTGACATGAGAGAAGGACAGACGTGTTGTAAATAGTCCTCTGACCTTGACACAAGCACTATGGCACAAACACATACAAAGAAAAGAAAAGAAAAGAAAAGAAAAGAAAAGAAAAGAAAAGAAAAGAAAAGAAAAGAAAAGAAAAGAAAAGAAAAGAACTTGTTCAGTATTGAAGGTGGGAGGGAGGAAGAAATCAAAAATGACTTCTGAGATGATAATTATCTCATTGGCAATAACACTAAGTGAATTATAAAACACATAAGAGGACAATGATATGGAAAGAAAATCATTCTGTTTTAGAGTTGTTGAGTCTAAGGACTAAATGAGACCGTCCTGTGGAAATGTCATCAGAAAGGTTGACACACAGGTGAAACTTAAGGGGAAAACTACCCTGGAACTGTAGTCTTTTAAAAAAATGTGATATAATTATATTTTTAAGTCCTAAAAATATGTTTATAAAATAAAGAAACAAATTGTCTATAGTCACCAGCAGGTATATAGTAGTTAAATAAAAAAGATGGGGCGGGGAGCTTGAAGACATTTGTTCAAGAGGTGATGAGTACAGGAAAAAAATGCTTCTGATTAATTGATTATATTATCTTAAACACCACAGATACTTGGTGATCTTGTAGCATAGTTAAAGAAAGAAACAGTGGTGCCAAATGCGAAGGTCAGGCTGCAGCATCTGCGGCGCCCAGTGAAGTGGTATAGGGAGAGGAAAGAAGGAAATCTGGCTAGGCAGAAAGAAGCAGGATAAACCAGCTGTCCACTATCAGAGGACAGCTACATATTTTTGCCTCCTCTTCTAAGCCTTCCGTGAGGCATATAGAAATGGTTTCTCTTGCTTTCACTAGCTTCTCTCTTACCAGAGTGCAGGCCTATTCGAATTCGGACTGGAACTTCTGGCATGTGTCGCATCTTAAAGGTACCCACAGAACTCAGGATATCCAGGGACATGTTTGCAATCTCAGCTGCATGCCTACTGCCATTCCTCTTGGGAAGGCCTGAGGCTACCATGTAGGCATCTCCAATGGTCTCTACCTGGGAATTATAAAAAGTCGGATCAACAAGCAGGCAACCTCTTCATGTTACTTCCCCCACCCCATGGGGTTTCAGGAGTGTGACAGAAGCCATGT
The DNA here is from genome assembly GCA_902729485.2 of Mus minutoides. NCBI lineage: Eukaryota > Metazoa > Chordata > Mammalia > Rodentia > Muridae > Mus > Mus minutoides. Next base: position 32,221 of record LR753462.1, read on the forward strand.
ATGTAAAGTGAGGAAAGCAGGGTGGGTCTGTCAATAATCCATTGGCCTAGCTGTACAACAGAATCCTTTGAGGAGCTCTACTAAAATACTGATGCATGGAGCTCACAACCAGGGTTCCTGAAGTAAATATAGCTACTTCAAAGGCTATTGAATGACTCTAGGAAAAATATCAAGTTCAACAAATTCCTGTATGAGGGGAAAGTGGCGCTGCCCCTAAGATGCCCCTGGCAAAGTATTCACAGAAAATCTACCCAAGATACTGTCAGAGAGAAAGCCTTTCTCCAGCTAATTTTAGGTAAATGGACAGCCTTGGTGTGGGGGGAAGTATAGGGAAGGAAAAGGAAGGACAAGAAGAGTTGGGGCCCTCTAATTAGTCAAGTTAACATGACAGTCAGTTTTACAAGCTTTTTGAGTTAGGAGAACTGAGTTTTTCCCCCGACCAATTACCTCTTCCTTTCCTACTGCTATATACCTGAGGAACAATGTAGTGGCTTCAATATGATTGGCTCATGGGAAGGGGCACTATTAGGAGGTGTGGCTTTGTTGGAATAGATGTGGCCTTGTTAGAGGAAGTGTATCACTGTGGAGGTGGCCTTTGAGGTCTCTTAGCACTCACTGCCTCATGAGGAAGAGAGCCTCCTCTTGGCTCCCTGCAAAAGGCAGTCTGCTCCCGGCTTCCTTTGGATGAAGATGTAGAATGCTCAGCTCCTTTTCTAATACCATGTCTACCTGCAGGCTGCCATGTTTCCTACCATGATGATGATGGACTGAAACTCTAAAACTCTAAGTCAGTCCCAATGAAATGTCCTTTATAAGAGTTGCTATGGTCACCGTGTCTCTTCATAGCAATGAAATCCTAACTAAGATAGGCAATAATTCTGGCCTTTGACTATTCTGCTGGAAACAGGTCTCTGCTCCTCATCTTCCCCCATAGAGCGTGCTCACTCCTCTAGATAGCTCGTATGTAGAAGCTTTTCAAGTAAATTCAAATAAAACTAAACGGACTTCTGTGAAGTGTGCCAATCAGACTAGCTTACTATGAGTTTCATTACAGCTAAAAATCAATAAAATTCTGGAGACATATTGCCCTGGGTAGAATCTCAAATTCACCACTTAAGATCATGGGAAAGGTCACTTATTTTTATCTTTGCTCCATCTAGTGTGCCCTATATTTAAAATAAGATCATGTCAATGTCTACCTCATAGGATATTTAGAACTAAATAATGGAGTGTACATCAAAGCACTTAAAACTGGTCAGGAGGAGATAACACATATTAAGTGCAATCAATCTACCACTACCATCATCATCACCATTATCACCACTACCGCCATCATCATCACCAACACCAACAAAAAGTATGTCTTGAAGAGCCAATCTTAGGACTATGGTTATTATTCATTTCCTGAAAATGGAGTTTTGGATTCAGCAACAGAGCTCACATAATGACTTTCTAAATAACTAATAATTTGGGGCATTTGCCCCATAGGACTTTTACTTCAGTGTGCTTTCAGTCTCCCAGCTCTGGTATGATTTGGAGGGAAGATTCCTGCTGTCAAATAGTCAGGACAGACTGAACAAAAGTAACAGGAACGGATACACTGCAAAGGCTATGGGGGTGTGCTATGTTAGTGGCTGGCCATTATCAGAGCAGTTGATCAATTAGCTTTGAGACCCTAGTGATCTGAGAACATTAAAAGAACCCAAAATCTGGCCTAAATGAGCATGTGCATATGGCCATGAGGAATTATGGGACACATCAGTCAAAAAATGGTTCAAGGGAAGCAAAAGCATAGAAAAGGATCTATTTGAGATGGGGCAGTTGAAGGAACGAATGTGCAAACAAATCACAGACTTCTGCAGTAGATTTCTCACATCCATTTTAGATTATCAAGTTCCAGGGGAGGTGATTCCAATTTTAGAGGAAAGGAAAATGAAAATACACATGGGTGTGGTGACTCACTGATGGTTCAATTTTTTATTTCCTTTGCCCTGTGTTGTTTTTAATAAACAAGCATGAAATTTTAGATTCCACTTTTGGATTCAGACAGCCCTGTTCCATCTTAAAAGCAGCCGGCCAACTCTGTATTGCAGCCGAGAAGTACCAAAATAGCTAATGGCTTCATCCCCAGGACCCCCAATGATTGCCTGAGCCGAATCAGCTGGATTGATTAAACTAGTGGCTGTGTTACTGCCCATACTGAATCATCTTTGATTTTAGTTTCAACTGAATTAGCTGTCAGTGATTTGTTTTTCTCTTCAGGCTTCTTGAGTTCAACAAGTTAAGACAGGTAGCGTGATTCCATAGATTTTTTCCTCCACAGTGGTTTCCATGTGCAACTCTTGATTAGTTTGTAGCTCCTGCTGATTGACAGGTATGATGTCTATTTCTGAACCCTATTTAGATTGCATAGTTTAGCCGTAAGGGTCTCTACCTGTCTAATCTGAGATAAATACATTGCCCAATGTGATTTGAGAGGTGAACCATTTGAGACTACTGCGAAGGATCCAATAAAATGAAGCTTTTCCATGGTTCCTGGGACAGAAGAGTTAGCTAATGGGATGGATACCGGAGGCATCTTTTTCTTCCAACATAATGAGTATCCATGTTTTTAACAACACGGAAATGTCTCTACAGAACTGTGATATTTTTAGTCATTTTGTACCTGGAAATAATAAATATACCATGTACAAAGAATAATAGTAAAGAATCATTGTACCTAAAAAAGATGAAAGGAGTCAGCTGTCATCTCCTCAAATTGTGCAAACTTTGGTTATTTTTAAAAAATGGAGTATAACTAGGCTGGAGGGAAGGGATATGGTAAATGGGTATTTCCTCAAACTTCAGATCAATAGGTGTACTTTGGGTTACCCTGTATTAATTCCCAAAAGGCACATTTGTAAGAGTCCTCTGATATAATGCTATGTTCCTTCTTGTCTAAAAACAATACCTAAGGAGAAGATAAAACTTTTCATAACATGTATCATATCAATACAAACTTTACCAAGATGTACTCTGTAACAACCATCAACTATGAGAAAATTGCCAATATTTCTTTATCCTTTTCATTAATCAGCACAATATTTGCTATGTTGTTCAGATTTATTCAATGAACTGCAGTAAGTCTCCCCATCTTAACCTATTATTAGTCCAATAGGTCTCCCCATCTTAACCTTTTCTTAGTCATAATTGTAGAAAACATCTCAAGAGAAATCTTTCCTAAAAGACAACATTCTCTAAAACCACATCCTTCAATTTTGGAATACACATAGATAAATTCCATGTAAAAAGTTTCATGCTAGAAAGCACTAGTTTGCTAATTAACCTACCTTATAGACATCATGACTGCCAATAATGGCATCAAAGAGTGTGTATAGGTCATTCAGAAGGTCCACCACTTCAATGGGCTCACTCATGGCTGAGATGGTGGTGAAGCCCACAATGTCACTGAAGTACAAGGTGACCAAGTCAAACCCCTCCGGTTCAACTGTACAGCCCCTCTTAAGGGATTCAGCAACTGATCTGAAAAGGAGAAATAGATACTCCTAAGAAGAGATTAGCCTCCTTATGTGCCACACACTAAAGACAAATTCTCTAAAAATTACTGTCAGCTACATAAGGAGAAAGCATTTCATCTAGATAGAGCATTAAAAACTCACTTATTCAACAAATTACACACACACACACACACACACACACACACACACATATATATATATATATATATATATATATATATATATATATATATACTCCAGGTGCTGAGATGGGTACTAGAAAAGAAAGATCTGGTCTCTGTCCCCATAGAATTCCTTCAGCTCCTGGGACTTCTACGTTACCCTATTTCTTTGGGAAATGTTCCCAGGTGGTGAGTTTTCCATGAGTCTAGTTCAACAATGATCTCATTAACAAGCATGATACTACTTGGGGAGGAAATGGAAATTCTAGCCACAGATAAAAGAGAATGTCCCCCTGGAAAAAAAAACAGGCTGCTTCTTTCCTATAGGAATTCAAAAAGCTGCCTGTTTTGTTTTGTTTTAAATTGGCCACCTTCTTGGCTCTGTCACGAAATGACATATAGAAAAATCATGTCCAATGCCAAAGCTGAAATGACCATCATGTTCCACAGGAAGAAAGGAATTAGGATGCATGCTCTGCTTCCTGGCTTTCCAATTCTACTTTGATTTGAAGGTGTGACTCAAAGCCACTGGGAATAGAGAGGGTGAAGGACAGGAGAGGGAACAGTTAGTTGGTGAGTAACTTTTTCTTCTTTTTTAAAATGGAGCACACTGTGACAAGCATTCACACTCCTCGGGCGTTCGCACATACAGTGGGAGCATCTGTGTTAGAAGCTTTTCCGTTTTCTGTTTTTCAATTTCCAGTTCTTCAGTCCGTTCCCGGATCAAATCTTCCAAGTTGCTAGAATACTGCTCCAACATCCGAAGCATAGAATCAATAATATTAGTCTTTTTCCCTTTGTTGAAAGTTTTAAACTGAAAGTAAAGGAGAACGAAGAGCCTATGACTGCTCAGGGTTCAAACTCGGTAATGATAGAGCAACCATCTTTTTCCTCTGAAGTATCACACCAGGAGAAATGAACCCAGATATAAATAAGAGAGGTCAACACACAGTCTTGTTGTCACCCTGGTGCATTCACAGAACATTTTCCACCCCAGCCCAAAAGTAGTTCCCCCCATTTTTCTGGTTCTTTCAAGTCTCAGCACACGCTTCCCCCATGGGGCTACAACCCCCCTCAGCCCCTTCGGTCCCTTCCCCAACTCTTCCATCAAGGACTGTGAGCATCCACCTCTCTATTTGTCAGGCTCTGGCAGAGCCTCTCAAGAGACAGCTAGATCAACCTCAAAACAACTTAGAAGTCCCTCAACAGAGGAATGGATATAGAAAAAGTGATACATTTACACAATGGACTACTATTCAGCTATCAAAAACAATAATTCCATGAAATTTGCAGGCAAATGACTGAGGTAACCCAGTCACAAAAGAACACACACAGTATGCACTCAGTGATAAGTGGATATTAGCCCAGATGCTTGGAATAACCAAGATTCAATTCACAGACTATAGGAAACCCAAGAAGAGGGAAGACCAAAGTAAGGATGCTTCAGTGCTTTTTAGAAGGGAGAACAAAATACTCACAGGAGGAAATATGGAGACAAAGTGGGGGGCAGAGACTGAAGGAAAGGCCATCCAGAGACTGCCCCACCTGGGGATCTATCCCATATACAGTCACCAAACCCAGACTCTATTGTGGATGCTGGGAATCACACAAGTTTTCAACCTATGAAATCACCCTTATCCTCAAATGATACAGTGTCGTCAAACAGGGTCTTGACTACTTAGAGTGTTCAAAATATAACATAGAGAGATGGTCCTCTACTTCATATCATGGGATGTAACACTAAATGGTTCCATCTAGTACCTGCCTTTCATATCAGTCAGGGTAATGTAGATATTCAGCTTCTCTGATTCCTAATAGGTAGCTGCTTGGTGTGGATGTCCAATATACCCTCTTGGGACCTTGTGCATTTATGAAGAGCTTATTAGCATAAGCATTTGACTCATGAATGGGTAGCTTCCTCCAGGTTACTTTAGTTATCATGGTCATAACCAGTAAAGATTGGCAGTGGCTTTATTGAGAAGACATTAAAGGATCTGCCCAACAAACTTCATACCACATGGCCACAAATGCTCTGCAGAGAACTCCTTGTCCCAAAGTGGACAATAGGAGGCTCCTTCTGAACTCTGTGCACATCTATAAGTCCACCAAGATCCATCAGCCAGTTTGAATCCCCTGAGCTCCCCCTAAAGCCTCCCTTAGAGAAGTTCGTTCATCTCTGTGCAATTAAGGTATATTAGATGCAATAAGAGAGGAGCTTAGTCTTGTCATCAGACAGAATAAACTTCCAGTAAAGCATTTTAGTGAAGGGAGCCCCAGTAATGTTTTGTTTGAAAGTCACATGAGGGGCACTCCTCCTGTCTATCAGCTACTTCTCTGCTGCCTTCTGAAATAACATCTTTAGCATCAACACAAGGACAAATGGTTTTTCCTCCTGCCTCATGATAAGTTTTTAGAAATGTGACCTTCACGGTCCTTTGCTTTTTCCATACCATTGAACACCTGTTAGAGTGTCCTCAAGAACTCAGGCCAGACTAATGGAAGTATTGTTAGCTGGAGGACACGGATGACTTCAAAAGCAGGAACCTTTCAGGCTTTCAGTCAAAATCTTTCTTTTTTCCGCCTCAGATACCTGCCAGTCATAAAACAGCTCAGTGCTGGACTCTAGCCAGACTTCCAGAGCTGACATAGAACTCATGGGGGACACCAACAATTTCTGTAGTGGGCAAGTGAACAGAGTTTAAACTGTATGCAGTAACAAAGAAACTCTGTCTTTTCTTCCACCCTCTTCCTAGCTCAGACTCTTTAGAAATGCACTATCTTAAGGAGAGGGGTTATCACTTTTCATGAACCCTTTTTTTTTCAGTAGCTCTCAGGGAACCTAAGAAATCTTCTACTGTTTTTCTGAGCCTACAAAAACAAGCGGGCATCATCTAAAATTTAGATTTTAAATAGTGTCCACATCAGCATTCTCTATAAACTTTTATAGAAACATAGCTGTGTGAGAACCACATGTACCCATGATCCTCATGGGCAACAGTTCCAATGGTAGTTCTTACAAATAACTGGCACTTTGATTACATCATTGAGAGGCCGCCGACCATGGCAAATTTTGGATGGCTCAGAAAAGTCAGTCAGGCACAGAAGAGCACCAGAACTAAACATATAGGCTTAAGTACCTCAAAGGCAGTCCTGGGCTGCTTTTGAAAGTGGAATGTCCTTTTCCCCTTATGGAAGGAAGCCCCTTCCACAATATAAGGATCCAGTGAGTATAGTCTCAGTGAGGCTAACTACTGAACAGTGATTATACTAATAGACTTACCTGGTTAAATATTTCATCAAAAGTTGGTCGCTGTTCTGACGCCTCAGCCCAGCACTGCTTCATCAGCTGGAGACACTCTGCAGGGGCATACTCAGGAGAAACCACGGGTCTGTACACAGGGGGAGGCATTTTAAGTCTGTCTATGATTTCTGACAAGGCACAAAAGAGAAAAGTTTATGAATCATGAGTTGCAGCCAAGAGAGGTATTTGTCAGGAGAAAATATGAAGAGACCTTCTCTTTGATTTCTCCTTAGGTGACTTTAATGTTGACTATATCTCCAAAAAGCCTGTGTCAAACTTTTGAGAAAGGAGTGAAAAACAGATCAATTGGAATCTTAGTATGATTGAGTTACCATGTTATCCTGCTTCTGCTAAGTTATAGATGTGGTTTATCTGAGGCCACTTCCAATACTGCAGCTTCAATGTCCCCAAGTCACCTCAACCTCACAATTACCAGAACAAAGACATTGAGCCTTCTCTGTAAGGCTATATCTATGTATTGGGTCCTGGATAATCACTAAACAAAGGAAATTTAGAATAACAGTGAACAATCATGGGTGTTGATCAATAAATGCCACTTATCATATGCTAAGCTATGGAATGTGCACTTGGCATGTATAGTTTTATTGGATGTTCAGCACAAATGGATGAGGTAAACACTCAGATTCTTTCTGTAGATGGTAAAACACACAGAGTATGGAACTTACCAAAGGTCCCATGGGTAGTGAACAGAGTTTAGGTCAGAACTCAAGCAATCTCCACTAATTCCACTGCCCTGCTTTCAAATTCTTCAGGTCTCAAGTGCAAGATCATAGAACCCTGTATAGACTAAGTCTTTATTAGCCAAAGGCTTAGTTTAAACAAACTAAATTGTTTTGTTTGTTTTGTTCTTTCAAAAGCAGAAAACACTGTATAAATAGAAAATCCTTAGTTCTCAATGTTCCAATCAACTCATACTGGGCCTCAAACTAATTTGTCTGTTTCATCAGCTGGAGGCATTCTGGATTCTCCAAATCATTCTAAAAAATATGTATCTAGCCATGTCACTTGCTTATTCAATATCCCTTCTTGACTTCTATTGCCAACAGAATAAAATCCAAGCTCTTTATTGTGGCCTCTATACAGAATTACTGCTCATTCCTGGTCTCCTCTTCACCAGTCCCCCCAACTTTTACCTTCTACATTGACAACCAAACTTTGACTGTTCTTTCTACCTCTGCATTGGCTGTACCACTTCAATAGTGCTGCTGCATATCCTAACACATGATGGAAGGCGTTCTGCTCTGGCTTCTCATTTATCAGCAGCTTGTGCAGCACAGCTTTGGTTCCTTTAACACAGAGCAGCCCATAATGGGGCTTTCAGTGCCATAGATTCTGTAGCAATGAACCTCTTGAAAAAAGACTTTTCCAGAAAGTCCACTTTTTGTCAGAATACATGCAGTTGACTGGGCCCATTTTCTGCTAAGGCACAGCATGGCACATTTCCTTGAGGATTTCACAGTCCAAGGAGATAAGCAAGGAAAACTATTACAGATGCTTTTGCTGAAACAAATAGCTAAAGATAAAGACAGATGGGGGATACCTAATGCACACTGAACAAGTCAAAGGAGAATTTCCAGAGTTGGTGGCAGGAGTTGGATGAGGTCAGTTGGAGAGGAAATGAGGGAATTCTAGGTATTATGAATGGCACAGTGCTGGGGGAACCATGGACTCTCAAGGCACTAACTAGAATACTAGAAGTGACAAGAGATAAACTCAAAGAGGCAGGAAGGAGAAGGAATATGAAGGGCCGTCATGGCACATGAGGAGCTTTATCTAGAAGGAGGTGAAGGAAAGTTGGAGGACTTTAAACAAAGGTGTGATATGGAATGCTGACTGAGGCACAAACACAGCTATGTAACTTAGTAACATTTCCTACATTTTAAGAACCTTTTACTTTGAGGTAAATTTAGGCTTGCAGAAAAGTTATCATTGTACATCAGTGATTACCTGCATACTTCCCACTGAGCTTACTGTAATGTTAACACAAAAGAGAATTGAAGACATGGGTATTTGTATACTATTACTACAGCCCTTCCTTGGATTTCATCAGTGCTCTCTCTAATGTATTGTTTTTTTCTGTTCCACATCTTTTTTCTGAATGCAATTGTTGTGTCTCAGTCTCTTCCAAACTGTCTTCTTTTCCTGTCTTTCATGATTTAGATACACTTGATAAGAACTGACCAGTTATTTATTTATTTATTTATTTATTTAGTCTACACTGGCATGGAACTTGCCATCCCCCTGCCTCAGCCTCTCAAGTACAAGGATTACAGGATTGTGCCACTATGCCCAGGTACTCGTTGGTTATTTTATAGAATTCTTCAACTAGGATTTACCTGAAGTTCTCTAGTAAGGTTGTACTTTGCTTTTGTTTTTGTTGTTGTTGTTTTTGTCAAGAACAGGACACAACAAAAGTGAGATACTTTTCTTAGTACAAGAGAGTAGAAAGGTGGGATACTTATCTTAGTGCATCATATCAGGGCTATATGATATAGATATGTCTCGTTATGGATGATGGTAACCTTGATCATCTGGTTAAGGTGATGTCACCAGGAGCTTCACCTTATAAACTTAGTATTTTTTCCATCTGTACTTACTGAGCATCTTGTAAGCTCACACTTTGAGAATATGCAGCTATCCTGCTAAAACTCATGCAATGATTTTATTCTCCATTGACAGATCTTACCAAATATTCATAGATTTCGATGGGAGGCAGGCATAAAACGTCTATGACATGCTACAGGAAAAGATTGATATCACAGAGTATCACGATCAGTACCAAAGTGCTTGGTAAGAAGTAACTCAGAGGAGCAGAAGTATTGTGTAGTGGGAATAGTGCAGAGTAGAAAAATGATATAGGTCCTAAAACCTCTGGTTTATATCCATGTTTACAAAATGACCAGGTTCCTGGGTGAGAGAATTTCTTCCACATGCCTAAAGCTGTCTGGCTCCAAGTCCTACATTCACAAAACAGACTAGCTCTTTGCAGACCAGCAGGCTGTTAACAGTCTTCTGGCAAATCATGATAGTCTAGGTTGGCCTGCCTGATATGGGACACAGTGGGCCCTTAGTGTCCTTTTCTCACTTCCTGCTTACCTTTGGCAGGCAGATCCATCATGCAGAAAGGAGCACCCCGGACCATAACTTCTTGCATGATGATGGCAAAGCTATAGACGTCTCCTGCAAATGAAGCTAACCTGATGCCCCCAGGGGCTCTTAACAGTTCAGGGGCCGTCCACAGCAGCTCTGCAAAGGAAGAATTGTCTAATAAATGGAAGGAGGATTAACTGACATCTGCAATGCCCTAGAGGGCTCTAAGGGTGCTATTTTATTAACTGCTTTATATTTTTATTAGACAGACTAGCATGCGAGCACCCCCTCAGGGACTGAATCTATTAATCTAAGGGATTATACACAAAGAGAGAAAACATACTACTCTCTCTACCTCCCACAACCACGAAGCAAGACACAGTATAAAAGTATGGGGAGGGTCAGGACGCCAGAAGTAGAGACACTATCTGATGCTTGCTTTCTCACTCTCTTGAGCCTGCAAGTAGCAGTTGGCAGGCTTCCATGAAAAGGCCAGGGTACTGCCAGACGGGTTGCCATGGATTTGCTGCTCGCTAAGATCTATATGTATCTGATAATTTGATTGTGCCAGGGCTCAGGGATTTACAATTTGCTTTCTTCGGGTCTTCTCTGAAAGGATTAGAACATCCTCAGGCCTCCTGTGTTCCTTGAAGAGCAAAATGGTACCACAGCTACTTACCTGGTTCTGCAAATATGTATTGAGTGTCTAATATGTACCAGGCACTGCGCTATGTAGAAAAATGGTTCCAAGTATGAATCAAACCTTCACTCTGCAGAAGAAGAGTTCACAGACCAGAGAACAAGAAAGCCATGGACATCCCTTTTTGCAATCAATATAAGAGAGCGAGTGATGAGAACTACTGTATAGTACAAGAAAATGAATTGAGTAAAAACCAAATTTGAATAATGGCTATGTTCTGCTGACTTCAAGCCCTATGCATGGCAAAAAAAAATTATCTTCCCTTTCATAAATTTTAGCAGTCAGAACACTGGAACATTTCATCACAGGCACCTTAATATATAAAGAAATCGAATTTTATAATATAAAGGGGAAAATCAAAAGCAGAACTGGGTTTGTTGTTGTTGTTGAGTTATATAAAAATCACCATTTATGTGAGTTGAAGAAGGTTTAAATATGGGTAGTTTCGTCAGATTTAAACTAACAACCATCTGAACTAGCTAAATTAATCCAGGAAGGCTTCCTGGAAAAGTTAAATCTCAAATGTGCTCATTAAGAAGGTCAAGGGTGCACCTTCTGGAGCTGAGAGGTGAGGGCTTTGCAGGAAGCAAGAACAGTATGTGCAGAAGAACAGGAGGTAGAAAGGAGAAAATTGCGGGTGGTGGGAAGGTGGTAAGCAGATTAGTGAAGGGCTGAAGAGAAGGGCTCTGGTAAGGAATAATGAGAAGGGAGAAAGGCTTGATGAGGTGGGGGTAGGGAGGGTGGCTAGAAGAATCAGGGCAGAGGGTGAGGGGCCCTGAGAGCCAAATGAAGGCATTTGGAGTGAATACAGAAGGCAGTAGGGGTGCTGGAGCAGAAGAGGGATTTGATGAAAACTCTGTTTGGGAAGATTAATCTAGCAATGTGCACACGCTGGATGCAAGAAGAAGGGCTGGAGTCAGGGCTATCAGCTGGGAAGTGCAGTAAGAGCTTGCACAGATGTGAAAGGGACCTGAGTAGGGGTACATCATGGCAGCAGAACCAGGAACCAGATATACTGGAGATGGGGTTACAATAGAAATGAAAGTGACAAAGGTCAGGCACCTCCTCCCTGAGGATGGAGTTGGAGTAAAGGCCTTGATAATATAAAAAGTAAAGCCACAAGAGGGGTTGGGGGTTTTGCTGTTGTTATTGCTGTTGTTGTTTTTGAGCTTTATAAAAATCACCATTTCTGTGAGTTGAAGAATAGTTGAATCTGGGTAATTTCTTCAGATTTAAACTAACAAATGTCTGAGCTAGCTGAATTCATCCAGGAAGGCTGGAGAATTCCTGCTAAGGAGTACAGAAGCTAGGGTCAGGATTAGGGCTGGTGACAGCTAACTTTGCATCATGTTTAATGTGGAGATACAAGGATGGGAGGCTAGAAGACAGGTTCCTATGAAGCAAGAAGGTGGATAGAAAACGTGAGTTTATTTGTTTTGCTAGTAAAAATCCAAGGAAGAGGAAAGTAGCCTTAATTTTGGACAACTATGATGAAAAGGCTAAAACCAGAACTTCTAGACTCAGTCTTCATGTACCTGTCCTTTCACTTTGGCTTTCAAGTAACAAACACTTCTGACTTCCCACCTAACACATACTTCTATGAATGTCTCTGGTGCAACCATGGCAGTGGTTTTGCTCTCCCTCCCTAGAGAGACTAAAAGTCAAGAAAATACAGAAATGACAGAATGATCCTTTAGTAAAAGGAATGCCTTCTCTGAAGGTGAGATTTCAAGCAGAGAAGGTTGAGGAAGGAGAGCCTGAATGGACATGAGGAAGGGGGGATGGGTTGGAAGATGGTGATGAGTGTGTATTACTGTCCAGTTTCAACTGTATGACTGTAATCCAGACACAAGCTCATTTTAGCCATTAACAACATAGGCCCTGGTGCTCTCTGAAAGTACTATTTGGTAATGATCGTGTTTAATCACCTAGCTTTTTTTACCAGATGGTTTGTTTGTTGCCCTCTCTGATGCTTTTAAATGTGCAGGGAGAGCATGCCAGCAACAAGGACTATGTTTTGTTTTTACTTTCAAATATCCACTAGCTGCCATTAGACATGGGGTGTCAGAAAGGCTAGAAGAAATTATTTTTGTTTCTTTTGTGTCAGCTGCAGCCACTACTAATGCTGAGCCTATTGTATCAGTAAAGTCAATTTTGAAGAACCATGATAATATAGCATTTAAAACAAATACAGAACTGGAAGTCAAGAGACCTGGGTTTTTAAATCCCAGTTTGATCACTAGTCAATTTTCTTTACTCAATTTTCCCAAAATTTTAAAGCAGAAGTTGAGCCAGATGACCTTCAAAGATTGTTCAATTGTAAGGTCCTATAAGCCTCATCATTTAAGGAAGGAGATCAGTTCCAACATTTTACTTCATCTCATTCATTTACTAATCTCTACCAGAAACTGTGAACTCAAACCTGCTTCTTACCTCCACAGAGATTATAGTTTGGGTGTAGGGAAAAGACAGCTGAATGAAGTATTACAAACAAAGTACAAATCTACAAAGAATTTCATTGACCTTAAAGATCTTGAAGAGAACAGCTTAGCTGGGCATAAGGAGTCATAAGAAACCACTGGATGCAGCAGCGTTAAAGGAGGAGAACTTAGCTATGCTCACATAAATGCTTATGCTGCGAGAAAGGCTGATGAGTACCCCAGGCAGAAAGCACAGCAAGGCAGAGGGAGCTGGACATACATAAACAACCTGAAGGAGTTCAGCAGGGCCGGATCAGAGAGATAGAGGGTGTTGGTATTAAGCACATACCAAAGAAAACTCATATGTCATTCATGTAAAGAAATTTGAACTTTACCCTAAAGGCAATAAAAAGCCATTGAGTGACGGACACCTATAATAAAAATATTTGCAGTCTAGAAAGTTCACTCTGGGTACAGTATGTAAAGAATAGGCTGCAGTTTGGAGAGTGAAGTAAAATAAGAGTGAGAAACCAAGATACAGACAGAGACAGTAGACAGTACACACCCACTTACACACATACATACACGGAGGCATATGTACCAACATAGGCACAGCCACACAGACAAAAGATATCCTTTCCCCAGGTTAAAATCAGATGTCCCTAAGGTTGAAAGTTTTGCTAGTTTGTGAAATAAATGTGAAATGGAACTCTGGAAAAGTATTACATTTTACCTTTTCTAGATGTCTAATTTTTATAGAAGTACCTGTCATTTCTTCAGCTCTTGTCCAAACACCCTATTGTAAAGCAAGGTAAATGGCAAAGTAGGCATTCAAACTAGAATTAGAAAAGTAATTACCACACAGTTATGTCAGGGATGGGGTGGGGGGAGAGGGAGTGGGAGAGTGGAAATATCACAGTTGTCACTATGATTTTCAAGACTTTCAACTCCTCCAGAACATAAATGGACAGAGAAAGAGAAAACTGGGGTTTGTTGACTGGATGAAGACCTGAACTGAATTGCTGTGTAGTCGCTGTATGGTTTGAGTAACTCAGGAACCTCTGCTCTATCATCTGTGAATGGGAGAGTTAAATAGACTCCTGCAGTTTAGTGTTGCACACATTTGGGGAAGTGCAGATATGATGCCTTCAAAGACTGGCTCTCTATCTGGCCATGTGGCTCTCTGTCTTTTATTGTTCTTGTAGGGAAGTCAGTCGGCAGTTTTAGCATAACATATAAGGCCACCATTTTCTACCCTCCTGTCTTTGGGGGATTATCTGTTGTTCTCCCACACCTCAGATTTTGCTTTTAGCTTTGATGAGTTAGGAGTCTGCCAGGCATTCCTTAGTGCTGCTACTGTTGCACTAGACAGAAGACAAAACCACAAAATGGATGTCACAACATGCCTGCTTACTTAAAGTCTGTAGCTCTCTCTGAAGCCATACACACTACCCATCATTTGCAGGGGGGGGGGGGCTGTCCCTTTGCTTCTTTCTCTCTGAAAGACATGGCACTGATATGCTCTAGTGACATCCCATTGGAGAATATACTTCATGGGGGTCCAGCTTCTAAATTACTCTCCATTCAATCTGACAAGTATTTATTGAGTGCCTACTGTGTGCCTAGCACTCAGCAAGATTCTCCAGGGACTGCTGGGGTGTCTAAACAATACAGCCTAATCCTGCCTCAGCAGGGACTGAACAGTATTGCAATGGCTTTGTTTGGAAGGAAAGGCTGGGCTGAGGTTACAGCATGCAGACTTTATTCAAGTCCCTTGGCTTGGAAATGAGGCTGGATTTTTCAACAAAAGTGAGGAGTTGAAATCACTCTAAGGCTTTAATTCTATGCATAGTTTCATTTGAACCTTGAAGTTACCTTGTGTACATCCAAGGGTACAATTCACTGCTTACCTTCTTCAGAAGGTTCCTCTTCAGAGAGTCTCAGCATTTCTAAAATGTCATTAAAGCCATAATCTGTCACCTTTAGGACAAAACGCCCATCTACCACACAGTTCCGCGACTTTAGCCTCCCATGAATAAATTGTCTGTGGTGTAAGTATTTCATCCCCTGTAGATGATAAAACAAAACTTATTTAGGCACACATTTAACTATTTGATGCTTTTAGAGCCAATTTCTGAGGTTGTAAATGGAATTGGCAATTATGACCCAGAATTCAAGCTTTTTCCTCTTATTTGTAGGTAAAGTAAACCTGTGACAAATGTTTAGGTCCATTCTAGTTCTAAAATGTTTGGCTTTGATTAAGAATCATAGCTTGTGTTTATTGAAAATTATGTGCTACTAGGAAATCAAGCACAAAATGGATATATTCGCATGTAATTGCCAGGAACAGGGAGATTCCTATTCTCCTGAACAGATCTAATGCATCTCTCATCCATTATCAGCAGAAGTGGAAACTTGGTGTGACTTTGCAGGCTGGCAATTCAACAGGAGCTGCAAAAAAGTTTAAGTATGTATACTATAAGGCTTCTAATTCTTCAGAAAAAGTATGCATGTTTGCTTATACACAAATGTACACAAACAGAGCAAGAAGAATGCAAACACGCTTTGATTTTATATGGTGTACAATTGGAAATAAACTAAATATCAGTAAGGGAGTAGATAAATTTATTATACATTCTTATCTGTGAGTAATATTCTGCAAAACTTACAAAGAATAAGGTCAATCCAAGTGTAATGTTATTGATATAACTACAAACCAGATAGTAAGTACCAAATAGTGAGTTTCCAAGTTATGTGATGGCATGTATTTTAAAAACAAATAAAATTGATATAATATAATGTAAATAAGCTTGGACTGAATTTCAAGTTTAGTTTCCAAGTTTTTAGCAGTAGCTTAACTTAGTGTCGAGGTGATGAAAGATGAGGGTTGGATAAATGTCAATATTTTTCCACATATATTTATTGCACTTTTTAAAAAATATTAATCCAATGTACTACTTTTAAATAAAAGAATATATAAATGAAGAAGAAAGCTAGGTATTTCTGCTCTCTAGGGTTGCTTGAGAGCCTTTACATGAATTTAAATGTGATGTACAAGAACTCTCCATCAGATAGGTTTAAGCCTTCTGCACATCTATATTTTAGTGAAGTCATCTCAGAATTGTTGATACCAAGTGTCCTTTTAGTGTGCTATTTTTGCTTTGAAACCTGATACTTCTTTGTATTCCCATGATTTCCATTTTGTGCTCTCAGACAGCTATGGTCTCCATTACTTGCAAGCCAAGTCTATAATGGGCAAGATTTCCCCCCAGGTTAGTTAGTACTTAACTATTACTCATCACAGGCCTGTGCTAGATGCTGCAAAATAAAGACTGCCTCAGGTAGCCTCTCTGAGCCTCTGGGTGTGCTGGGGATTTAATCGTTGCTATCTTACAAAGTGAGAATGTGATAACATCTTCCCCTTCCATACCTCCTTGAAAATGTTTAGTTCACCATTCAAAACTCAAGATCATGATTAATGTGTACATCGCTCAACAAGTAATCAATAATTCAGACCAATTTCATTAAAATACACAAACACAGAGCCTTATGTCATCTTATAGAGTTCTTTGGCTCTACAGAAGCTCATCCATGGACCTTTCCATAAATTCCCATTGTACTTGTCCATAGCACATACAGTGGAGGCACTACCTTATATGATCAGTGGACATTTGTCTTTTCCAGGGGCAGAGTTCCACATCCATACAGATATGCAAAGTCTCATCATCTACTTTTAGACTGTGACACCTTTTAGAAAATGAAAGCAAGCAGCTGGCTTTACATAGTACAAAAGATTCTAGGAATTATTACTTCCCTAAATCCACAAAGCAGAGAACTGGAATGTGATTAAACATGAGAGGGAAATCTGGCACCCAAGTTGAGAGGGAACACAGCAGATAGTTTCTATGTTAATATTCTAAAACACATGTGGACAAAAGGGTAGGGAAAGGGTGAGGACTCAGAACTTGGGAGACAAGGAGGAAAGGTGAAATGATCACAAGAACTCACAGGAAAGAAAGCACCTCAATATCTTAAATTCCTAACACAAAAAAAGAGTAGAATAAAGACAACAGCCAAAATCTTTGTAAGTTTCAAATCTACAAGGGAAATCCAGGACTTCTCTAGGTTTGCCATTAACCTTGATGAGGTCAAGCAGCAGTGACGATTTGAACATCCAATCAAGTTTCACATCATCATTTGTAAGTATGTCTTCTAGGCTCCTTCGAGAACAAAATTCTGACACGATGGCAAACATCCCCGAATCATAGAAGAAGCCCAATAAAGGGTTGACATTTTCATGCCTTAGGTCCTTCATCTAGAAAGAAGACAAACAGAGATCAATGGCAGCTGTGTTGTCAGTTGCTGCTCAGTGTTTACTGTACTACACAAAAGGTACAAGAATAAGGATATGCAAAACGTCATGATTAAAACAACTGTTTTTTTATACAAGCTGTAAAAAAACATAAATAAAATATATGAGAAAAAATAAATACAACGCAGTTGCTTGTCTCAAAAGATCTTATACTCAGTGGAAAGTGGCAAGTAAGTGATCTGAAAATTATATTTAATCATGAAATGTGTTTTAAATGAGACTGAGATGCTGAGTGAGCTCAGAGGTTAAATATCTCATCTAGACAGGCAGTGAGGGAGGCAGGTATCAAAGGAAACTTTCCAAAGAACTGACAAATAGACAACATGGAAGGACATAAAAGAGTTGACCAATGGACCTGATAGAGGAACACTTCTGAGTTGAGGAAACTAAAACAGGTTTTGTCTTCCTAGACTACAATGCAATGGGGAGAATATAGAATATTCTATATTCTTGATATTCTATATCCTTGATATAGAATATCAAGCTATAGAAATAGGCAGGAGCCAAAAGCCATGGAGTGAATATCATAATTTCAGTATCAAATGTGTCACATAATTTCACAGAGAGCCCTGGTATGAAATTTAAATAACTACACTTTATTAATATTTCAATCAAATAGATTGTCTTAAGTTAGAGTTTCCATTGCTATGAGGAGATACCATGACCAAGGCAACCCTTATAAATGACATTTATTTGGAGCTGGCTTACAGGTTCAGAGATTCAGTCTATTATCATCAAGGCAGGAACATGGCAGCATCCAGCCAGGCATGGTGCAGGAGGAGCTGAGAGTTCTACAGCTTCATCTGAAGGCTGCTAGAAGACTCTCAAAGTGACACAGTGACACTTCCTCAAACAAGACCCCCCATCTCCTAATAGTGTCATTCCCTTGGCCAAGCATATTCAACCCATCATATATACTGAACATTTATAGAGTTTTTTTTCCCTTGTCACTCCCAAAACAATACAATTATGCACACAGAATTTAAATTGTAATGACCATCTCAAATAAACAAGACATAATATAAAGTATATGGTAGGATATACACAGGTTGAATACAAAGTATTTTTCTATTTTATGTAAAAAATTTGAGTATCTGTGAATTTTGGTATCTGAAGGGTTCCTGAAACCAATTCCCAGAATATAATAAATACAACCTTCCAGCCATATATAGTTATGTATATGTGAGTATGAACACTTTCAGGTACTCAAAGGCTTAGAATGGTAGCAACACTGAAGAACTAGAAACAGGTTAGATTTTAGATGTATAATGGAGCTACAAATCACATGTCATAATGTGGGAAATAAAAGAAATAATTCAAAGATTATCATATGGAGTATGGAGAAGCTGCCAATCCATTTACTGTAGGATAATACTGTAGGATCTTCCACTCTGGGATCCATCCCATAATCAGCCACCAAGCCCAGACACTACTGCATATGCCAGCAAGATTTTGCTGAAAGGACCCTGATATAGCTGTCTCGTGTGAGGCTATGCCAGTGCCTGGCAAATAACAGAAGTGGATGCTCACAGTCAGCTATTGGATGGAACACAGGGCCCCCAATGGAGAAGCTAGAGAAAGTACCCAAGGAGCTGAAGGGGTCTCCAACCCTATAGGTGGAACAACAATGTGAACTAACCAGAACCCCCAGAGCTCGTGTCTCTAGATGTATATGTAGCAGAGGATGGCCTAGTTGGCCATCATTGGGAAGAGAGGCCCCTAGGTCTTGCAAACTTTATATGCCCCAGTACAGGGAAAGGCCAGGGCCAAGAAGTGGGAGTGGGTGGTTAGGGGAGCAGGGCAGGGGGAGGGTATAGGGAATTTTCGGGATAGCATTTGAAATATAAATAAAGAAAATATCTAATAAAATAAAATAAAAAGATCTTCAACAAAATAGTCTAAGCTAAAACTACATTAATGCTCATAGGAGTGAGACTATTGACTATCTCATTAGCCTACTAAGCATAAAAGCCTGACACCCTTCACAATTCTTAGTCCACTTCAACCTAAACCAGTTAAGGAAGACATGGAATCTCATCTTACATATAACAACTTAAGCAGCACCTTCTTCTAAGATTTCATTCTGTTATGAACCAAATAACCAAAACTACTGTTCTCTGGAACTGTGTTCCAGAAATAATAAAAACTAATTAGGAAAATAGTTTAACTCACATTCCCTTATCTCTACTGAAGCTAAGCATAGCAGTATGATTGAAGTCTAAGCAATGGAATAAAAGAGAAGGGATATGTCCTATTTCTAGGTTAAGGTCTTTAAGAAGCAATTATACTCCGTTGCATATAATTTTTTCCAATTCTATGGTTAAATATAAACATTTATAAGACATAGCAGAGTCATAAGATGATGATAGCCTGGATTCTTAAACTACCACATTGAAGGAGGATCACCTGCCAATCACAAATAATCATCCTTTGTTATTATTTGAGAATTAAATTTTTGCAGTGTTTAAAACAGTAAATGGGCCGGGCAGTGGTGGCGCACGCCTTTAATCCCAGCACTCAGGTTGCAGAGGCAGGTGGATTTCTGAGTTCGAGGCCAGCCTGGTCTACAAAGTGAGTTCCAGGACAGCCAGGGCTATACAGAGAAACCCTGTCTCGGAAAAAAAACAAAACAAAACAAAAAAAACAGTAAATGGTCCCAGTGTGGTGGCATACACTTTTAATCTCAGCACTAGGTAGGCAAGACAGACAGATCTCAATGAGTTCAAGGCTACTCTGGCTACATAGTAACTTCCAGGCCAGCTTAGGCTACATAATGAAAACTTGTTTCAAAAACAAAACATATCAAGACTAGAGTTATAGCTGAATGAATTACCACATGCATGTTTTTCTGGGCTCAATCTCCATGACTAAATGACATTAAATATTTTGGAGAATAGCACCATATTTCAGATGTACATCTCTTAGGGATTGACTACATCAATCCCTAAGTTATCTGACTAAAGATGCATGAACCAAACTATAAAAATATTAGACAAACCCAGGTGGAGGGTTGATCTACTGATAACTGACCAGAATTCTTAAAAAAATATTACTGTGAAGAAAAAAAAGAGAGAAGTCTGAGAAGCTGTCATAGTTACAGAACGAAGAGACATACAGCCAACTACGGCACGGGAACATATGGTATAAACTGACATCAGAAAAATTGCATTATAATTGTATTCTATCATTGTAGGCCAAGTAAACAACTGAGCAAACTGTAAGCAATTGCCAAAGCTGAGCAGAGTACACAAAAGTCCCCTGAAAGATTCTTGAGGGTTCTTGCATAAAACTGAATTAATGCCAAAATTAAAAGTCAACACACACACACACACACACACACACACACACACACACACACATACTGGAAAAAAGATGTAATGCACAACCACTACCTTAGCTTATCTGTTTATTTACACACTTCTATTTTCTCAGCTTCCTCCCAGTTTTGAGTCATTTTGTCTTTTTATTTTGAATATAGTTTTTTGGAGGATGGGGCTAGCATCTCAGGTTATAAAATCATTGCAAAATGGGCTGTTTCAGCTGCCTTTAGTCCTCTTGGATTTATCTCCAATTATTTTCCCTTCAGCTCCAGGCACCAAAATCCTATGTCAGGGAACTACTATATCATGATATTTCATCCGAACCCTTAGGGTACACCTTGTTCCCCACAGGTCATACCCCTTGTTCCCTTTTTTTTTTTTTTCTCACTTGCACTGTGGTCTGCACACAGCTGGTCCTGATTCAGATTTGTTGGAATGATTTGCCTGCTTTGCAAATGTGGAGAAATTTACTATTACTAGTTTTTGAAAGAAGCAAAGACAATATCCACAAATCTTTTATGGACTCCTATCCAAGTTCAAGGAGGAGACAAGAATTTAAATGGCTTAAAAGAGATAATGCCTGACTTATTTATAGGCTGCTTCTTTAAGTAAACCATCCAAGGACACTTTGAACATAACTAGTGGAGTTAGAA
Organism: Mus minutoides; assembly: GCA_902729485.2. Lineage (NCBI taxonomy): Eukaryota > Metazoa > Chordata > Mammalia > Rodentia > Muridae > Mus > Mus minutoides. Next base: position 53,777 of record LR753462.1, read on the forward strand.
AAGTAACCATATTCCAAACAATAATTAGCAGGTGAGTCTTCAAGGTCTCAATAATGGGCACGTGCATGATTATGGTATGCTTAGTTGATAATTATCTTAATGGGCATCATTTTATAGAGAAGTTATGAGCCAGGAATATGCAAGAAGTGTTGTATGTATTGCCTCTTAACTCTTTCCCCAACATAGAAGGGAGGGGAGTAAACAGACATCTCTCAAACAGGGACATGAAGAATCAGGTCTCAAGTTAATGAATTGCCTTCTTTGATTCAGATTCAGTGTCTTTCATTTTCATGACTTTGCCAGTGTGTCACAGGATTGTACCAATTCCATAATAACAACTCTGTACTTGCACCAGGTGTCTAAGACTGCCTCATACCTACTGGCAGTACTTGGAAGAAAGAATGTATTCGAATAGGAATGTATATAAATGAGGGTTTCTCATACCATTTCAAACACATCACTTGCACTTGATTTGATAGACTTAATGTCTCCAAAATCTCCAGGAGGGAACTTTTTCAGCCATACCCAGTCACCCTGCAAAGAAAAAGGGAAAGAAAGCTGATGAGATGCAGTTGTCAGCAGCCAGAGCAATGTCTCTCCTACACCAAAGGCTAAGAGTAAAAATACCAATAAGAACAGATGGTTTTTTTCTCCTTCCCCACCCTCTACCCCATGGAAACTCTGTATTCTGGGTTAAAATGAACTCACACAAAGAAGTTAAAGTTAAAAGTGTCAAAGCACTGCAGGCCGGGAAACAACCCTCAGGAATGCAGATCCCGGGAAATGCATGGCTACCACTCCGAAGCATCTTCCTTAACTACCTGCAGAAAGTGTCAGGTCATTTCAGTTATTCAGAGCTAAGTGATGTAGCACAGGGCTTGCTTCGATTAATGGCGATAGTCTGTGATTGCAATTTCCACTGCCTTGGGGTGCCTATAGTGGGAAAAGCAAGGCAGGAGATGGAGCGCCACAAATGCTTGCAGCATTTACCTTGATTCATTTTGCTTTGCTGTGACAGACCACGGGGTGGAGGTTGGGCCTCTCTCATATGCTCATCTTGAACTGGCTGATTTAAACATAGATTAAATATTTTTGTTTTGATTTATACATGTACCACCATAGTAAGAGGTCATCTACATCCTTTAGAAAGTCTATGCCCAACTTTTTTTTTCCATTCATAATCATTTTATCTTTTTGAGTTTAAATATTTGTGGGCACAGTGTGATAATTTGACACAAGTGTAAAGATCAAATCTAAGTAATTAGCATTGATTCTTAACTTTTGAAATGCAAAACTACAATTTCTATGGTCGCTGTCAATTCAAACTCAATTATTTTATAGTCTTTCTTCACTTCACAGTGGGTACCTGATAATTTTCTTCCACATGCATAGCCTCAAGGAGTCATCAGTCATCAAGCCCTACTTAGTTCTGTCCAACCAATAAATAAATAAATAAATAAATAAAAGCAATATAAATAGAGATTCCTTTTTCCCTGTGATAATGATAATGTCTTACATCATACTCCCTGGTCTTCAAAGTGCCTGCACGTCTATTACCTATAGCCTGGAGATTTCATTTCAGGCTGCACCTACTTGTCACCAAATAGAGACAATAAAGTAGAGATAATAGAGCAGAGAGCCCCGTGCAATCAAATTGGGAAAAAAGGAGTGTGTAACCACCCTCTTATTAAGGAATATACCCAGCTCTAGCAGCTTATCTGGAAAGCTGCCAGAATCAAAGGCTAATGGTAGCTGCAGGCGCCTCAGTAACTCCCCAGTACTCTGTCACAAAGCCTCTCCCAGGCAAGGAGTTCAAAGCCTCTCAACTGGGAAATCACTCTAGGAGACCTTGCAGAGCTGGGAAAATCTATGAGAGGCAAACTCCTTGCCCAGGAAGCTCAGCAAGATACCGTATTTGTGGTTGGCTGCACCAGAATGGTCAGAGTATGACCCTGGACCAACTGGTATCAGAGTCAGCTGGGAACTGTTTAGAGGCACCAATAATTGAGTTCCACAGAAGACCTAAGTAATTGGAAGGTGTCGGAATGGGACTGGCCATGTGAATGTTATCAAGTCCTCTTTGTATTTTCAAGCTTGCAACCTACTATCCAGCCTTTCCCCTTCGCCTTATCTCCGAGATGCTCCCTTCATTCACAGCCGCTCCATTTACCTCACACTAAGCTTCTCTTATCAAAATCTGCTCCCAGGCAGAGATCTAAAACTCATTCATAGAAGTCAAGAGGACCTGCCACGAGCTTAACAGTTTTATTTTTCAAAGGACTTTATCCTTTACAGCCATCAAAGTTTAAGCCTTAAGCTGATAGAACAAACATCTAACTGGAATTCTAAGAAATGAGACAATGTGTAATACACACTGATGGGTGAGAGAAAACAAAGCTTTCTCAGCTTTTTGGCAACGTCACTTGGCCCTTAGTAACTACCAGCTGCTGTGGCACCTTAGTGCTAATTAGATAATGATGTTTTCCCTCGGGTGACAAAAAGACTGTCGTAATTTTTTGAGTATATAATTGTGCACTCTGTTTTTGGGTGGCAGCCTAAATGCATGTGCTTTTTGCAAGTATGCATGTTCCATGCTCACATTTAAGGGAGCACATCCAAAAGTGTGCACTCTGCACATCACCAAGCTTTCCCTGCCAAGGGAATCCTCTTTTAGGAGGGGTAGAGTGAAGCTATCAGGGTGGAAGGGAAGAAACTGCACTATGAATTCCAGGAATACTAAATACAAGAAAAACCCATTCTTAAGGCATTTCTTAAGTATCTTCAAAATAATAACTGAGTAATAGGTCATTGTGGTAGAGATGCTACAGACATAGATGTGAGGCTTGACATACACACCCACCCCCCCCCACACACATACCCATTAGTACTAGACTGGGAAAGCAGAATGCCTGCATCTCCTTCTGTGTGAAACTCACACTTAAGTTAGAACATATTGTCACTGTGAATAGAACCCTTATAGATGTGATGTCCTCATATGGTGTACAGCCTGGGCATCAGTTAATAGTAGCTCTGACTGCCATATAGATAGATAGATAGATAGATAGATAGATAGATAGATAGATAGATATACATGATATAGATGATGGACATGATATACATGGTACCTTCTTAATGGAGTTTAATCAAATACATAAGTTGGCCTTCTATTTGATTTACTCATGCCATAGTAGCTAACAATATCTTTTCCTGTCAAATTACTAAATTTGAGAGCTGGAAAAGGGTCCTATGAACTCACTCTGATACATTCATAAAGAACCTAAGAGCTAAAATTACACCAATATCTTTCCAGGCCCACTCCATTCCTCTTTTCTCCGTCAGGCTTCCTGTGTTGGGAGGATTTGATTGTTCCCATTTTAGTTCTCACACACACTCCATGAGGAAATTTTTACTGAGTCCGTGTGCATCCTCATTCATGAAAAATGAGGCAAAAGGAGGGAATGGGCAGGGTTTATCTTCACCACATGCAGGCTAAATAACTTTCATTTTGGTCTCTTAAAACAATGATAAAATATTTCACTTATCACTTACTTTTTAATTAAGAGAAAGAAACATCAACTTCTATTTGGGGACGTTTTTTGAAGAATTTTAAGTCTATCTGCCTTTCAGTAAGGCCATTGTGAATTAACTTAAACAGGAGAGCAAGTCCTTAGACATGACTCCTCTTCAAGCTCAATGGTAGTCTTAGCATATCCTTTTAACCGGCCTTGTTTTCAGCTTCCCTGCCTTTGGAATAAAATTTACCAGATAGCTTATCAAGGCTCTTTAACTTTACTGATCTATACCTCACTGATGAGAAACACTGGATGGTGGGAAGGAAAGAGGTAAGTGTCATAGGAAGGAGGAAAAAGGAAAAGCTCTGAGAAGTATAAACGAGTGCATACAGAAAGGAGAGCCAAGGAGGAGCACAGAGAGTGAGGCTGAGAGTTGAAAGGTGTCAAAAAATGAAGCGGAGGATGGTCACATCACTCCCTATCTCATCTCTCCAGTCAGCCAGACTACGGTTATCAAAGCAGATCATCACTGTTGCTGCGTTCTCCCACTGGTCAGCTCACCTGGCTCTCCTGTCTATATTCAAAGAGTATCTGTGGGAGGCTACAGATCTGTAGTATAAATATGTGTCAATGTGGTACGATATATGGAACCACCGAGAAAAGACCTTCTTTGGCTATTTAGCATCTACAAGTGTATTATCTGGAAATTCCAGGATGCCCAGGAATAATTCTCTCTCATTTGATTGGTTGGTTGGGATTCTTTCTTTCTTTGGCTTTAAGTGTGTGCCTGTGTGTGTGTGTGTGTGTGTGTGTGTGTGTGTGTGTGTGTGTGTGTTTTCATGTAAGGGAAGTTTGTGTGCACATAGAGGCCAGAAGTTGAAGTTGTATCTCTTTAGCAATTGTTCTCTGCCTTACATTTTGTGACAGGGACTCTCAATGAATCTAGAGTTTACAGACTCAACTGGCTGGCCAGAGAATCCCTGACTCCACCTACTCAGTGCTGGGATTATAAATACACACTGTTGTGTTTGGATTTTTAATGGTTCTGGAGAATGAAAGAAAGGTCTTGGTGCTTTTGTGGGAAGCAATTTACTGACTGAGCCATCTCCCCAGAAGAGGGTATCATTATGTAGCTCTAGCTTGTTTATTAATGATCATGTATCTCGGCCTGTCCTTGTAACAATCCTCCTGCCCTAGTCTCACAAGTGGTGGGATTACAAGTATGTATCACCATGCTTGTCTATAGTATTAAGTCTTATGGGAAACTGACTTATTTGAAACTGAATCTACTGATGGTGACACTTCAAACAATTTCTAATAGAGGACAATTTGAGAAAGCTGCTGCATAACAACTTCAACAACAACTTCTTCTTCTTCTTCTTCTTCTTCTTCTTCTTCTTCTTCTTCTTCTTCTTCTTCTTCTTCTTCTTCTTCTTCTTCCTCCTCCCCATCCTCCTCCTGCTCCTCTTCCTGCCCTTCCACCTCCTGCTCCTCCTCCTCCTGCTCCTCCTCCTCCAGCTCCTCCTCCTCCTCTTCCTCCTCCTTCCTCTTCTGATTGAATCGACTTATACTCCATCTTAGAAATCTCTTGAACCCTAGCCAGGCAATTTTTAGACTTGTCTTTCTTACATTACACCTTACTGTCAGCCTAATATTGACTTCACTGTGTGGTGTTATTGTTATTAACACCCTTCTGGGGCTAGAGAATTAGCTCAGAGGTTAAGAGCACTAGCTATGCTTCTAGTGGACCAAGGTTCAAATCTTAGCATCCACATGGCAGCTCACAACTATTTGTAACTCCAGCACCAGTAAATCCAAAATTCACTTCTCTACTCTAAGGCCATGCACACTGGTGGTGCAGATATACTTACAGGTAAAACACCCCACACACCTTAAAATAAATAAATGAAATGTTTTTTAAAGATTCTGACTCATGAATTGACTGACCAGCAACCAGCCATGAAAAGCGATATAACCAGCTCCCTTTACAACTTCCAAAACATGGAAGTATCTGACAAGATCTTCAAGGTCAGTAACAAGTTTTTTTTTTCTTTTTTTTAACCTTTCTCAATTCTATACTGTAACCTTGCAATCCAACGAAATAAAGCACACTATGATTCAACACATAAATTTGTCCACTGAGTCAGAGAATGATAGCAGAGTCATGCCAGATGTGGCCTTAGAGGCATCTCTGTCTAGCAATTATCACACCTGGCTGAACATATCAAAAGCACATCAATGGACTTAAAAATATATCAATGCCTGGTTGCAGATCCCTACCAGCTGAATACCAACAAGAGTCAATTGGTAAAAGTGAGCCGGGACAATTTTTTTTTTTTTTAATGAGCCCTCAGAATTAAGAACTCACTTCAACTTCTAATTTGGTAAATGAAAAACAAAAGTTATTGATATTTATTTCAGAATCTTAATGGTGTATTGCAACTGTAAAGGTTTAAATTCATTCTGTTTGACATTCTAAAGCTTTCACCATGAGGTTTTCAGAGAGAAGATTTGTTAGAAACTCAAGCTCACTCTGGAAACAAATCCCCCTTTTCATTTCATTAAATCATGGTAAAATCCAGAGATTCCCTGATCCAAATTAAGATAAAACCCTCAGGTATACTGAAAGACCGTGTGCTATGCTAATTTGGTGTGTAGGCCAGGATAATCCACTTGTGAAGCTGGGTAATTTATTTAAAAAAACACAAGAATTTATTAATCACAGTTCTAGAGGGTGAAAAGTTCAAGATCAAGGAAGATTCAGTGGCTGAGTGAGAGCTGTTGTCTACGTCCAAGATGGTGTTGTTACATCCTTTCAAGTGGAAAAGCATTGTGTTGTCACATGGTGGAAGGCAGAAGGGCAAATGCACCAAAAGCTGTATGAAGTTTCATTTGTAAGGGCTTTACTCACACTGATTTAATCCCTTTAAAAGAAACTCATCTCACTTTATTGACCCATATTTATTGTGCACAGTGAAGGGTTTCATAAAGACAAGTTCTTTCGAGAATATCCTGTACCACATTCATGTCCCCATACCCTACTTCTCCCCATCCCTCTCAGTAGTCTTCTCCCTTCCCCCGAGTCTTTCTTCTACATCCATATCAAAAATCTCATTATATGGTTTATATATTTATAAAAATCTAGGATCCATAAAGGAGAGAAAAACACATATTTGTCTGAGTCTCCTTTTTTTCACTGAAAATCTCAAGCTGGTCTAAATGTCATCATGCTGGTCATTAAAATTTAACACCTAAAGTTTGGAGGGTAATATGTTCAGTCCTTAGCAAACCCCCTGTGAATTATTTACTTGATAGAGGAGAATATTCCCTTGGAAAAATCCAATGCAGTCAACACTCTAAATTCTTCCCTGTTTTAGATTTTCTTTCCATGTACTCTTTATGGTGAGAGTATGTGCTGCTTCTCAGGAGCATTTCCAAACAACACAAGGAAACCACACTGGGAAAGCCTCACTTAGGAGGGACAGAAGGATGGTGGAGATTCCTCCTTACTGCCTGCTTAACTCTTGCCTGCTGAGAAGAAGCAATTCATCTTTACAACTGATGCAAGATTTGTTCTGGTTGCCAAATTCCAATTTCTAAGAACAATAATAGAAGAGGAGGTGACCTCCTCAATCTTGAAGGACAGAAACTTCAAAGGGGATTTCTATTTTGTAAAGCATAAAGTAACCTGTTACTCCCAAAGATAGTACAGGTGACTAAAAAGAAAGAATTTTTTTTTTTTTTTTTTTTTTTTTTTTTTTTTTTGGTTTTTCGAGACAGGGTTTCTCTGTATAGCTCTGGCTGTCCTGGAACTCACTTTGTAGACCAGGCTGGCCTCGAACTCAGAAATCCGCCTGCCTCTGCCTCCCGAGTGCTGGGATTAAAGGCGTGCGCCACCACCCCCAGCAAGAAAGAATTTTTAACGTTTCAATGTCACCAGACAAAAGAATTAGGAAAAGCAACCAGACTTTGAAGATTACCTCCAAACACTACCCCACTGTATCTGTGTCTCTCCACATCACACACCAAAAAAGTAACTCAGAGAGTCAATTCTTCTGTTACATATAGTGTTGTGAGATGACTGGTACATTTTAGCTATTTGCATCTCAAATATTCTTTCCACAAACCTAGTAAATGCATCAAGTTCAAGTATGAAGTTTCAAGTAAAAAGATGAGTTTTGGAGGAAAATCCCTGCCAAAAATATCAAAAAAGCTTGTAAATGGACACAGAAAAACTTGAAAAGAAAAAACTCTCACTAGCTTTACCCAAAGCCTCTTCAATGGCAGCTCCTTTTAAAACCCAGGAAGGCTGCAGATTAAAGAACTCCAGATGTCTTACCTCATAGATTGCTATGTTGGAGTTCTCATACGTAGCTGGAGTTAGACTACCTGAAGAAAAGGACAGCCTTGGGGACCTCCCACTTTGAACTTCTGAGATGATCTGGAAGCTTACACTGGCACGGCTTCCTCTCTGTGAAAGGATTGGGGGGAAAGGGTTGAACAAAATTGTCATTATTTGAATCTAATTCATAATAACCATTCAGAACTCTTTTAAGGCAGTAGTTGGTAGCTTACTTAAATCCTAAATAGCATCAAGGAAAGGTTAACATTCCCTCATATTTTTAACTGCCAGATAAGTTGCTTATTGTCTTTATCATTTGAAAATAAATATAATTCCATCATTTCTCTCCTTCCTTTTCTCCCTCCAACCCTTTCCTTACATCCCCATTTGCTATTTTCAAATTCTTGGCCCCTATTTCTTTAGTTGCTATTACACATATGTATGTAGCTATATATTCCTCTATGTATAAATACAACCCTCTCAGTCCCAGAAATGTTTCTTTTGATTGGTTCGTTGATTGGCTGGTTTTTGTTGTTGTTCTGTTCTGTTCTGTTCTGTTCTGTTCTGTTCTGTTCTGTTCTGTTCTGTTCTTTTTTGTATTGAGACAGTGTCCCACTGTGTGCTCCTAGCTGGTTTAGAATTCATAATCTTCCTGCCTCAGCTTCTCAAGTGCTGGGGTTATAGGTACCATCCCTGGTTCTCAGAGAAAATTTGAATTATGTACTTGTTACACAAGGAAGATTATAACTGTTAGCATGGAATCCTCAATTTCTAGACTTGACATTTAGACCCAAAAGGTGAAATTAACTTCCAAAAATTATCTACTCAATAATTTAGCTAAGTAAACTGTGGGTATAGAGAAATCAAAACTTTAAAAAATAGAACTAGGGAATAATTTCAGACCCTAACTCCCAATACTGACTCCTTTTGATTCTACTCTACCAAATGACAATGTTCTTTCTGATAGAAGACCTTCCACAGAGCACTTAACAAACATAGTAAATGGGTCATAGACCCAAAGTAAGTGTGAGCCTGAAGTAGACCAGATAAGCGCCCATACCCTCAAGGAAGCCAGTAGAGTTATTTTATGTGAAGATGGAATAAGTCAACAGGTACCTCAATATTCTCTATATTTCTTTAAATGTCTTTTAAAAGAATTGTAATCAATATAAATAGATACCCTTGTTATTATCTAGACAAGGGCCCTCTTCTAACACCAATATCACCATTCACTGATTTATTATTAATTATTTTTATTAATGGTAGTCATGGTAGTGTTTTCGTTACTTTCAGACAAAGTCTCACAAAGACACCATCAAGTATGACTGACTGACCTTAATTAAATAGTCCTCTTGTCTCTGCTTTCACAGGACCAAGGTTATAAGGCACATACCACTAATATTCTCCTTTTTATAAGGAGGACACAGACAGCTAAAGAATACAAGGGCTTGGGCAAAGATTTTGGTGTTCTAGATCCCTGTCCTGTGCTCTTTCTTACCACATCATGCTTTTTATCAGAATTGCTTGCCAACAAAAATTAATCTTAAATAATTTTTGATGCTGTGATTACAATGGCCTCTGATCAGCTGGTTGCTTTAGTCTTCAGTTAAGTTCTTTTCAACAGCAAGTCTGAAGAAAATGTTCTGAAATGTTAACAGCTCAAGACTTAGGCAACATGAAGACCTGACTCCTCATATAACCCCCCCCCCATCAAGCTGCACTCCCTCAAAGAGAGCAAGGCCAGGGAGCCATTTATTTCTCTTCTCTTCTTTATTTCCACATCTCAGCAAGAGCACGTAGCTGTATATTGAGACACAGCCTTCTCTGTAAAGGGAAAGGGACAAAGTGCTAAATTCTGCCAAAATCCACATACACTTGGATTTCAGCTTCACTTCTTTCTAAAATCTTCCTTTTCTGACTTGGCTTCTCCTGACCTGCCAATTTTTCTAGACTGAATTAATTCTGTATTCTCAAAGAGTTTAGACTTTCAGACCTTCCTTTTGGATGGAATTCTTGGCTTGGTTTCTTGACTGATTAAACATAGCCAGCTGCAAGTTTGTGACTGCAGAGCAATTAAGCAAAATATATGCTTCCCTTATCTGTTCCACTCCGAATCTTTGAGAGAAGCCAAATGCCAAAAAGGGACAGAGAGCTATGTTCTTCTGCTTGGGTAATGTCATTCTTTTCCACTTAGACCAAAACACTTAAACAGGCAAACAAGCATCAACATCCCCTAAAGGGCTATAGATATTTGATGTTTTTTTCACTTTTATACTAAAGAGTTGTAATGGTGTGTTTATTCTCTTCAGGTCAAAAGGTACGCATAAATGAAATAATCTATCATCACGAACACCATCTTAAACTCTAGGCTGTCTGGCTGTCTGACAGTAGCTCTAGTGTGCTCTTTGTGGCATTTTCAAGTGCTGGCACAATTTTGCAACACTGGTGCAGTTTATATATTAGTAGACTTCACTAGGACTATTCATTGAAGGTCTATGCATTGAAAAGGCCAATTTGGTCCAAAATTGAGAATAGTTACTGTTTTTGCTACTTTAGAGCCCAGTGTCCAGGCAGCTGTCAAGAACTGTCAGGTTGATGTGGATAATACCAAATTAATGTGGGGGGGGGGGGGTTGAAACAGGTTTGTATCTTATGATCAAGGCTTTAGTACAATTATCTATATTTTCATGGGACTTTATCGATGATCACATTACTAGATAAAATATTTTTGACCGCAGGGCTGAATTATCTTATTTTGGTTTCAAGTTATAGAATGGGATTGCCTCAGAGCTTTGGTTTCAGTGTCTGCTTCAGTTGGGGAATTTCATACAGAGAATACTGAGTGAACAACCCAGAGAGACTCCCCACCATGACTGTTAGTCTCCTCTGGTAGTTTCAAAAACAAAAACCAATTATTTAGTGTATTTCTGAATGATAGTTTTGTCTTTCATTAGTACATTTCTAGGAAGGTGATATCTACCTTACAAAATCATCTGAAGATTTAACCCAGATGATTCAAAGTGGGAAATGAATTAAATAGCTCATCAGTTCATTTGACTGACCACACAGGACATTACCACACAATTCCATTCCTCACATAGCTAACTAATTCCATGTAAGTTTCAGTGTCATTTTTAAGCAACTGACCAGTTTGCCACTGAGATAGCGAAATAACTCAAATCTGGTGTAGTAAAGTAACAACAGTAAATGGCACATGGAAACAATAGGATGCTTTTTGTATCCTCTTTCTACATCTTGCCACTTCTACAAAGTATGCAAAAATCAGTTTCATTATTGCAACCAAATAGGCTAGCATAATGAAACACACCAGCTCCCTTCACAAAACTGTTCCCCCATGCTTTCTTTTCTAAGCTTCTGTGTGTGCTGGTTCCTCTACCTAGAGCATCTCTCAGGGCTGGGATGAAAACTGTATCAAACTGCATAAAGTTGATCTATTATTATTATTATCATCATCATCATCCTTATTATTATTATTATTAACCATTTAACAATAACTAATACCAAATATTTTTGATGAATTCCAACTTCTAAAAATATATATTGAAAGATAATATTTACACAGGTGTGTGGGATACAAATGATGCTAAGATACATACAGTGCATATAGCTCAAATCAGGGTAGTTAAGTTGCCTATCATCTCAAACTTTGATCATTTCTTTGTGATAAGAACATTCAAAACCCTCTATTCGAATTATTTTGGAGTATATGACACAGCAGTGTCACCTTTCTATAATAAGTAGCAACACTGACAAGCCAATTTTTTAAAAAGCTCCGAAGTCCAGATTTTTTTATTTGCAATTCCGAAGTTTACTAGTAATTTCTCCTGGGAGGGTCAAAGAAAAGTGATTGATAAGTAGTCTATAATCTGTGACATAGAAAAATTCTACCTTCCCTTCTTTTAAGACTCAGCTTTGGATCTGGGTCTCTGAAAGGCTCCTTCTATTGATCTGACTTCTCTAAAGTCCTATTCTATTTCCGGTTCATTTGTACAAGTTGGCATGTATTGGTTTCCTTGAAAGATCTCATTGTCTTCAACTTGACTGTAAAGCCCTAGGAGGTAAGGAATATGCATAATCTCACAAAATGCATCCCAGGGACAGTAGCAGGTTTTTTTTTTAGGAAGATCACCTATTATAACACAAATTGTACTGGCTAGTTTTGTGTCAACTTGACACAGGCTGAAGTTATCACAGAAAAAGGAGCTTCAGTTGGGGAAATGCCTCCATGAGATCCAGCTGTAAGGCATTTTCTCAATTAGTGATCAAGCAGGGAGGTCCCCTTGTGGGTGGTGCCATCTCTGGGCTGGTAGTCTTGGTTCTATAAGAGAGCAGACTGAGCAAGCCAGGGGAGCCAAGCCAGTAAAGAACATCCCTCCATGGCCTCTGCATCAGCTCCTGCTTCCTGACCTGCTTGAGTTCCAGTCCTGACTTTCTTGGTGATGAACAGCAATATGGAAGTATAAGCTGAATAAACTCTTTCCTCCTCAACTTGCTTCTTGGTCATGATGCTTTGTCCAGGAATAGAAACCCTGACTAAGACACAAATACAACCTGGACTTTTATGAAACTCAACCCTCTATTACGAGTTGAACCATCTTCCTCCAAACTTTTATTAGTACATTTTATATTATAAGCACCATGTTGGGTGTTAGAGGCTAATATAAAGTTTAGCTAAAAGGGGTTATATGAAGTCAAAGCTAAACTACTACCCAGAGTGGACTGTATTCACTTTCAAAACATGGTTCTAAGTCATCATTATCTAACTGAGATATATCATGAACTATACATGTAAATTTAATTAGTATTCATATATATATATCAGGGGATATATGTACATAATACAACCTCAACAAATAAGAGTAATTAATATTTTGATATTCTTTTTGTTTGTTTGTTTTTCGAGACAGGGTTTCTCTGTATAGCTCTGGCTGTCCTGGAACTCACTTTGTAGACCAGGTTGGCCTTGAACTCAGAAATCCACCTGCCTCTGCCTCCTGAGTGCTGGGATTAAAGGCATGTACCACCACACCCAGCTTATTTTGATATCCTTAAATGTTTTATATATATATATATATATATATATATATATATTTTTTTTTTTTTTAAATGTCTTTACTTTGTGAATTTGCCTGTATATGTGTGTGTGTGTGTGTGTGTGTGTGTGTGTGTGTGTGTGTGTGTGTACATGCCACACATATAGGTGCCTGGGAAGGCTCAAAGAGGGTGTTGGGTCCACTGGGGCTAGCGTTATAGGTAAGCTGCTGGACCAGGAGGCTGGGAAATAAATTCAGGTCCTCTGCAAGAGCAAGGCAGCTTTTACCTGCTCAGCTATAGTTTTAGTCCCCTGTATTTTATGTTAATAATATTAGCCTCATTTTTTTTTCATTTTCTTTCTTTTTCTTTGTCACTTATGCAAGAAGTTGTAAATTACAGTCACCCGAGTGTTCTATAGAACACTGGAATGTATTCCTCCTGTCTAACTATATGTTGGTACCATTGATCTAATATCTGACAATTTCCTGTCTTCTACCCTTCCTACCTTCTGGTGACTGTTAGTCCATTTTTCTAATTCTGCATGTAAGCAGGATGATGTGAGATTGGCTTCCTGTATCTGGAAAGTGTTCTAAATACAGTATGTATTTTACTCTTATATTTTTGGTTGTTAGTCTAGCCTTTAATCTCTCTGGCTCATGTATTTTACCCTTATAGCATATCATAATTGAAACTAAGCAATGGCAGGCATTCAACACTAACTTGTACCTTCTACCAATGATATCAAGCAAGAAAGCAAGAAAGGGAGCGACTTACCTTACTGCCAAAGTGGGGATTAATAAATGTCACATCTTCCAAAGTCAGTAGGATTCTGTCGGGTCCTTTAATCAACTGGATTTTATTTATACGTCGCCTGAAACAAATATGAAATAAGATGGTCGGGGAAGGGGTGCTGGTGCTTGTCTCTAATAGATCTATATCTATAGGCATACATTATGAATAAAATATATGCATCACATACATGGATCTTTAACATAATATTTACAGCAAAGAAATGTAACAATAAACCTGGTCATCACAACTTACAAAGACAAAAACACAAACATGAAAATATTATTGAAAAGGTATCCAAAAATGAAACAACGGTAATGTATAGGGATAGTATTGCAGACTAATAAAATGGTGATCTCCCATCAGGAGCACATTCCAAACTTCTCCAAATCATTTTAAGGCACTCGGCATACTTCTTACTCACAGTACACATCCTAATAAAATTAGGGCCAAAAGTCATTGATACTCAGTTTATTAACAAAAACACATTAAGGAAACAAAAGCAAAACAATGAAAATTGTGTGAGATTCCCTAGCCTTAGGCAGAGTTGAACTGGAATCCTTAGGCTATAGGCCTAGATTTCTGCCCATAAGACCACTTGTCTCACAAAGTTGCATGCATGCGTTGCCAAAGCAACAGGTTGAAAAGTGGGGGGGGGGGGGAAATCAGTCACTTCTTTACTTTGTCTACATGATTCCAATCAAGTGGGCTGACTGGTTTTTTTTTTTTTTTTTTTCTGAATTAGTTTGTTGTCTGAGCATTACACAGACACGGTTTAAACATGACTCTCTCCAAAATGTTCATTAATTTGTAGATGATTGTTTCTCTATTGATTTTATACAAATCAGTAGAGATATAGGAGTGTATGATGTTCACCTCATACAATCAGGTAAGCCTACGAGCCATCTATAATAACATCACTGTAGCTTTAAGTACCAGCAACCCAGTCAATTGTTCTCCGTGATTTCACTGGTTTGGAAACAAACAATTAATGTGTTTCTAATTGTCTGCCAACAAATATGTCCCTTATCACAGTAGGAGCTACTACCCAGCAGAGAAAATTAAAAGAGCCCTGGAGTGACTTCTTGGGTAGAGCACATGAATCTTATGGCAAAGTAAAGATCATTCCCTAACTTATCAGTTTCCTATGTGTAGAAAATTGTCTGCACATTAAAGCAGGCACATCTGTGAAAATAATTGTACTTCACAAGACAATCTAGTAGAAAGCAAATTGGGCTCCCAGTTAGGGAGGGAGGGGTGCAATACTGACTCTGCCATTAATTAGCCAGGTGCAGGTGACCTTGGATAAATCATTTAACCCCTTCCTGCCTCAGTGTCTCCTGCCTAGCCAAATAACACTCCTTATCTTCCCTGCTGTAGAGAGTTGTTTTGAAAATCAAATGAGCTAATGTATGTGAAAGTGCTCTGAAAAGCAGGAAGCACTAGGGAAGTATCAGGGCTCATTATCATCATTATCATCATTAGTATCACAAAGCTCAGGAGAGCTTTACAGAAAGGCAGTGCAATCTGGTTCGGAGGAGTAGGGAGAAAAGAGAAGTTCAAAGAATCCTTTGTTTGGGGGTAGTTAGGTTCTTTGCACATCTTTCTTTCTGGGGGGAAAAAAAAAACCCTTAAACAATCAAAACACACAGAAAAAGGAAGGAACAGAAAGTGACTCTCCTGCAAGTAATCATCTATTACAGAAACTCATCAGCTGCTTGGCTCTTCTGATTGCAGCCATGGTGGGCAGAGAGAGGGAGGCAGGTAGCAAAGAGGGCGCGTCTTCTATGCTTTGTTAGCTGAGGAACCGAGGACCAAGTGACTCTGGGAAATGATGTGCCTCTCTCTCTCATCTCTGAGTTTTCTGTGACCACTTGAAGTACCAATTGTCTCAAACTCATTTTCCTCTCCAATCATTTTCCTCTCTAATCATGTCCCTCTCCAATCATGTCCCTCTTCAGTCTTCTTTGCCCTTCAGCTCACAAGCTCCAAACAATCCCCCCACCTTTGTGGGTCTGCTTTTTTTCTTTTTTTCCCTTTTCTTCCCAATGATTAATGGGTTGAACTCACTCAAAACCCAGAGTACCAATCCATTCTGTTTAAAAGACAAGCAAGAATTATCATTTGATTAAGACTATAAGCAGCAGACTGTGAGTTTATTTTTTACCTTGACATGAAATGGTTAAATACTGGGTAGCAAGAACCTGTGACTCCTACCCCCCCCCCCCAGTGAGTATTATCTGCCATTTATTTTTGATGATTATCTAAGGATGTTGAATGAATATTAAATTACTTGGCAGCGTGTCACATTCAGACCAGTTTTGAAAACAGGTCATCAAATTAGTGGACCAACTGTTAAGGGATTTTAGGGAGGAAGACAGACTTGATAACAACTATGATGTTGATGAATGAAGAGTGTAGTTTTTATCCAAGGAAGAACAGTAGAATACAGATTGTAATACTCTGGACAAGCGTAGATGTCCAAATGAAGAACCTGGGTTCTCAACAACTACCAGAAGTCTTCAAGGGGCTCAACTTTATCCATTTACTGAATAACTACTAAATAACTAAATCACATACTAAGGTAAGTGCTTTATTCACTTTTACTTATTTATTTTTAATTATAAATATATGTGTGTATATATGGGTACCTGCATGAGTGCAGTGTCTGCAGAAGCCAGAAGAAGTCATCAGATTCCCTGGAACTGGAATTCCAGGCAGTGGTGAGCTACCTGACATGAGTGTTGAGTGCCATTCAGTGCTCAATGTTATCCACTAAGTGTCTGCAGAAGCCAGAAGAAGTCATCAGATTCCCTGGAACTGGGATTCCAGGCAGTGGTGAGCTACCTGACATGAGTGTTGAGTGCCACTCAGTGATTCAATGTTATCCACTAAGCTACTCTACACCTCCTAAAATATTTGTATGTAACCTATGCGTGCACATGGTAGGGCGAGGAGATGAGCTCACATGTGCCATAGCATGCATTTGTTGGCCAGGGGACAATTTGTGGAAGTCAATTCTCTAGTTTCACCATTGTGGACCAAACTCAAATCTTTAGACTCAGTAGCAATTGCCTTTACACACTGAATGATCAAGCAGGACCTGCTATTCTATACATATGACTTAGCACCACTATACACAGAGCTTAGAGTCTAGCTAAAGCCTACCTAAAATATTCCAACTCCATCTGCTACCATACCATTTCATGGAAAAGGTACGGCATAGGTAAGCAATAATCAAAAGGCCTAAAATCCTAGTTCTCTTATCTCACCATCTACTCATAGGCAGCATCACCACTGACAATACAGCTGTGGAAGTTTTTCTCAGCATCATGAAAACACTTCAGTCTTAAATGGGACCAGTAGGGATGGTAAAACACTATTGAAAGAAAATCAGTGGTTCATGTAATGAGGCAATTGTACTGAGCCATGTCTTCCTGGAAATCAATATTAACAAGGCTATTGTGGACTTCTATTTTGTGTATACAAAAAGAACAACAAAAATGTACCTTATAAAGTAAGCAAATCCATTGAGAGACAGCAAGGCTATAAGTAAAGCAAAACAGACCATCATGGCCAAGGCAGGGTCAATACCTGCTCAGAGAGAGAGAGAGAGAGAGAGAGAGAGAGAGAAGAAAAAGAACAGCATTAAAACAGAAAAGGCAGTAAATAAGGCACACCACAGAGTGACTCCTCATGCTTTCTGATGACTCTAAAATCAAGCCAGATATACCTAACCTAATTCTATTTTTTCTACAACATAGTCTGTCTTGTTGACTTTATGGACAAGAAAGCAATTTCACTGTTCTGAAGCAAACCCACTCACCACTCTGACAATAATGAAGCACATGAATTAAGGCTGATCAGGGTATTTTTGTTGGAGGAAAAAGTCTACGAATGGAAAACTGAGTGCATTAATTTATGTAGGATAGCAATAACATTCTTGAGAATAAGTGTGGTAGCTTACCTGTGAAGTACTATGTTGTCTAAAATAAAAGCCCTTCTTTTCTTTTATTTTTTTCAATTTTTATTAGATATTTTCTTCATTTACATTTCAAATGTTATCGGGAAAGTCCCCTAAACCCTCCCCCATCCCCCCCCCCCCCCCCCCCCCCCCCCCCCCCCCCCCCCCCCCCCCCCCCCCCCCCCCCCCCCCCCCCCCCCCCCCCCCCGCCCTGAGGTCAGGAGACTCAGGTGGATAAAAGCCCTTCTTAATCCACCTGAGTCTACCGACCTCATGAATTACATAATGTTTGTCCTTCGAGGGTGAGGTAGGGCCAACTTATGACAATTAGTGTTTTCATAAGCATATAAGTTGCTCTCTATGAACCTAAGTGTTTAAATAGATTACAAGTATTTCAAGAGAAAATACTTGATTATTGAGTGAAGAGGCAGTTGGATGTGTGATGCTAAAATCAAATCAGAGTCAATCCTTAGTTCAAATAGGTGGACATGTTTTTGGAAAGGTATAGACAGATACTTAAGTCAGGATAATATGGGTTTTTCCATAGTACAGCTCTGGCTGTCAGAGATTTGATGAAGTTTCCCTCTTTTCCAAAAGCTAGGAGGAGACCACTAGCCAATCAAACTGCTGGACTGGTGAGGAACACCAAAATTACTAGCAGTGGTTCCTACCCTCAAGGAGAAGTATATTAGGAGAGTGAGGAGATGTGACCACTACGTGAGCAACAACTAAAAGGTGATTTTGTGTTAAGCTGTAAGGCAGAAAAGGTTAATGAAATGGTAGTTCAGTGAAGACATGGTGTAAAGATGTTCTTGTGATAGGATCTGACTGATAAGAGCAGGATATGCAGGTGATCTTTCTGATAGGGGAAAGCAACCACAGGCCACAGACAATTAAAGTTAAGGGAGGAAAATGTTTTCCTTTCATTAGAGTAATGTCTTTGAGAAAGACTGAGACCTCTTTCAGAACCAGTGATGACTTAGCTTTGAAACTGTAAGTGAGTCTTTCAGACTGGAAAACCTCTTGTGGTCCTGATTATTTTGAAGTTAAGCAGATGTTTGTGCAACCTGAAATACAAATGTCTGCTCTTATGAGTGCTTCAATATTAAAATACACCTTGCATCCCTATAGCCCACAGTGAACTAAATTGATGACCAGCAATTTCCCATCACTTACCTCCTTGGCAGATCTTCCCTTCTGCAAACCAGCATTTTGCATCTGCACTAGTAGGCCTGCCACCAGGGAAATGAATTGGGGTCCCTCTGAACCTTAGCAGTTCAGTTTCCATGTCCACAGTGTAGGTGTCACGGAGTTCCCATTCTTTCCCATTGGTGTCCAGGATTACATATTCAGAAATTCCGTTTCCATTTGAATCTGTCCTTATCATCTGGTTGAATCCATAGAACTGCATGTTTCTAGAATGCTGAACCAGGCTGGCAGCACTAGCCCGTCCATTTTCTTTCATAGCTTTATTCATGGCTTGTGCGATAAAATAAATTGAATTGTAGATGGTTCCAAACAACGGTGAAACCTAGTTTTAAAAATTACAATTATCTTGAGCCCTACTCACCCTAGAGCAATTTTAGAGTATATTCCAACCTTCTCCTCATTATTATGTGCCACACGTCTGAATGGAGCAGAGCTCTGAAGACCCAGAGGGGGAAAATATTTCTGAGGACTTGCTTGGTTTCTCCCCTGAATTTTTCTGGTTTTCCCCCCCAGGCCTTAACATCTTTAAATATATCAAATATGACAATTTTATGAACAAACCAAGTCATACACAGTATATGTTTATGCTACTCAACTAAAAATGTGATTTGGGATTTAAAAAGAGCACTAAAAACCAAGCATGAAACTAGACAAGGGGAGTTCCAGGAAAATTATTGGTGTGCTGTGCATGATAAAATCACTTCCTTGCACTACTAGAGTAGTAGGTATATATATGACAAGATTGAAGATAATTGGTCATCACAATCCATGCCTGTGTCTCCCTGTCTTTATCCAAAATGCCTAGTCTATTAGACACATACTCCTCAGAGAAAATGGCCACTAGGATTCAGTTTTAAATGCATATTCCCATGCTAGACAACTTGAGTTTAAGTCAACAAATCCTACATCCAATTGGCTAGCTAAGTTGCAAAACGCTGGGGAGAAACCACCATAAATCAATAGGTAAGCTACAGAAAATTGCATGAATATGCCTGCTACACAATTGTTTCAAAGGCACTGATTTTTGTATACCAGGCCTGATGTACTGTTCATTGACCTTGTAAGTTATTTCTGGAATAACTCTTGTATTTTTATTATAAAAGGTGAAGAGAAAGATCAAACAGCCGCCCTACTCTGCAGCCCCAGAAGTTTAGGATCATGACATTTTTACCAAGCTTTGAGGAAAGCTGATTACTCACAAGTTTTATCCTAAGGTCGTTAGAGCGAACCTCCTGTGACAAGCTTCATGTGAGAAAAAAACACACTTACAATGAACTGAATGGTGTTTTTATTGGAAATGCAAGTTCTTATGCAAAGAGGTGCAGTAGCTCACAGGACAGTGCCATGCTTTGTGTACATAGACTATGGTGGGTCAACCATGATTTCATATTTGCATCAACAAGATATATCAAAACCAAACTCATAGTAACAAATTAAGATGCTAATTTGGGGATTATGAAAAGCTTCAGAGAGCTACTAATGTATCTAAAAGTTGTAAAAGCAATAAATAGACTATTCTTAAGGAAAGAATGTTTGGGTGAGTCATACATTACCTTACATAAATGATAACAGAATTATCATAACCTTTTTATATCATTTTGATTAGGTATTTTTATAGGTGGAAAAGGGAGATCCAGAGAAGTTACGTCATCTGACAAGTTTACTCATTCAAGCATAAAATCAGGACTCGATTACAGGGCTCCTATATCATGGATTAGTCTTCTTGATTGGAAAAAAATCACAACCCCCCCCCCAAAAAAAAAACACAAAACATTGGCTACAGTCCCTTCTGGTTCTGATCTTCTCTAAAAGTTTCTAACTTTTGGCCAAGTCAAGAAATTAAAATTAGCAAGCAAACTTTTTTTTGGGGGGGTGCTATATATGGGTTCTTGTTTAGCTTTCTCTTCTCTTCATATTAGAGAGCCCCAAACTCAAATCTTTACACTCTCTCCTTTGATGACCACTCTAATTTTATGAATTGAAAGAGCATATCTACCCCCCATAACTCTCAAACTTAAGATTCCGGTTCAGACCTCTCTCCTGTATTCCAGACTCAAATAGCCAATTGCTTATGTCAATAACATTACTGGAATGTTATATTTTAACATACCCTAAATTGATCTCTACCCCAACTCCCCATTCCATATACAATAAGTATTCCTCCTTTTTCTAAATAGCTAGCATATACTTCCATCTTTTAGACTACTGAGTCTCAGTCTCCTGAATTCTAGTTCAATGAACTCTCTCCACTACCCAACCTGAACACACACTCTTCAGAAACAGATTAGAAATATATCAAAACAGGGTATCCACCTTTAATGAACGACCATTCATGAAGGTCACTTAGGAAGTTTTCAATAATCCCTTGCCCTGACTTTTGTGGACAGTGCTTGCCTTTAGGATTCCTGCAAGAGCCCAACTACTTTCAGAGATATTGGTTATGAGAAAAGGTGAAGGAAAGAAGGCAGAGTACAAAATCAATACTAGTAAAATAAAAACTGGTTTTTAAACACCCACAGGGCAGCAAGCCCCTGAAAGCAGAAAAGAACACTGGTGTTCTGTTTTGAAAGGCACAGAGCCTTCTGGGAAAGAGACCACATCTATCTATCTATGGCAAAAAAAAAAAAAAAAAAGCATTGATCCCATTAAAAAACACGTCTGCCTCTGAGTTGACACACTACACAGTGTTTTCTGCCGGCTAGTCTACCCTGCCCTTTGTATTCTCAGGTAGCCCCCTGGTAGAACTGGCTGACAGCAACTCCCTATGATTACTGAAACTTGAAGTTTTTTCTTCAGGATTTTCTCAACTCTTCCATATTTGACAGACAGACAGTCAGACACACACTCACACAGAGTGGGGCTGCTGTAAGTGCCCTCATAGCCACAAAGGTATAATGGAGAAGGGGCTCGAAGTTAATAGAAAAGCTTAGCAGCAGTGTTCCATTACAAAGAAGGAGCTGTCACCCTGGTCCACTATCCTTGGGAAAATGTGGGTCTATTTCATCCATTCTGCTCCTTAGCAATGGAAATTTCCCCCTTCACATAAGTCCAAAGTGCAAAGCATGCTCTGCTAGTATCAATCACAAAAGTTCTTTCATTGTATTTGTAGCAAGTAATGAGAATTAGAAGTAAAGAATGAAACAAAGGATAACCCGAACATGCTCCGTGGCTTCTCACTAAAACAGTTTTAAAAAAAATTCAGTGGTTTGAATGAGAATGGCCCCCATAGGCTCAAATGTTAAATATTTGGTCTTGAGTTTATGGAAGTGTTTGGGAAGAATTAAGAGGTGTGGCCTTGTTGGAGTAGGTGTGGACTTGTTTGAGAAGATGGTTCACTGGGGTTGGGCTATCTATCTATCTCTCCCTGTTGGGGATCAGATATAAGCTACTCTTCTAGGACCATGCCCACCTTCCTGCTGGCATGCTCCCTGCCATGATAGTCATAAACTCACCATTTTAAACTGTAAGTGCGATTGAACATTTTCTTCAATAATCTCCATTTATCATGGCGTTTTGTCACAGGAACAGAAAACTGACTAAGACAAAAAGCAAAACAGAATGGGCAGGAACACCTGCCAGACAGATGACTTTGTTGACTTGCCTACTGTGTAGATCTGAACCTAAATAATGGTAATTGAAATATATCAGTGGTTTTTATTTCATGACTTTAGATAACTCTATTCTAAGCTTTTAAGAACCATTAAAAATAAGAATAAGGTCACAGTAAGAAGCAGGGGTATCTGAATTTTTCAGCAGTTTATGCTGGTATAAAGTTGGTTGTCATCACTTGGTCCTCAGAAGTGTACACTAAAACCTACTTCAAACAGTCATTATTTAAATAACAAAAATTGCAGCATCACTTTAAAACAAGAAGCTAGGCACATGCAGAGACTTAAGAACTTTAAGTTAATTGAATTTCTGTTGTTAAAATTATACAATAATTCATAATCATAATTCTTTGACTTGGTAAAAAGCTAGAAGCAAAAAAATGTTTGGTATGACAGTCATGAACACAATACTCTAATTTATATATTGTAAGGAGATAGACAACTGTGGTCACTGAAATTTGGTAAATCTTTCTTTATAGACTTTTAAAGCATCTCCTGGGCTTCTTTCTGAAATGTCCAAGCTGCTGTCTGTCCTTCAGCTTAGCATCCTCTGACCCCCCCCCCCACCAAGAATCCATATTTAGGGTAATAAAGGACAGTAGTAGGGCTGGAGAGATGGCTCAGTGGTAAGAGCACTGACTGCTCTTCCAGGGGTACTGAATTCAATTCCCAGCAACCACATGGTGGCTCACATGTAATGGAAGCCAATGCGCTCTTCTGGTGTGTCTGAAGACAGCAACAGTGTACTCATATAAATTAAATACGTAATTCTTTTGAAAGAAACAGAGAAAGAAAGAAAGAAAGAAAGAAAGAAAGAAAGAAAGAAAGAAAGAAAGAAAGAAAGAAAGAAAGAAAGAAAGAGAGAGAGGGGGGGATGGAGGGAAGGAAGGAAGGAAGGAAGGAAGGAAGGAAGGAAGGAAGGAAGGAAGGAAGGAAGGAAGGAAGGAAGGAAGACAGTAGCTATAAGGAACATAAGGTTCCCACATCTAGTATCCTAAGAAACCTGGAGGATTTCTTTTGCTTAACCTTATAAGGCCACACTTAAGTAAAATATCTAATATGAGTGTTCTAGCAATGTGTGCTTGTAGCCAACAGAATTTCATTTAAAACAAACATCTGAGTACAATTTTAAATAAAGGAAGAATTAAGGCATCAAAAACTAATTCCAGAAGTCTATTTTGTGCCAAAGTATAAAAGTACATAGTAATAATTCTTGCTCAATCATCCTGAGACCAAGTGAGGAAGTTTGTCAGTAGTTTCCCACCTCTACATCCCCCTATTTTGATGTACTGATCTCTTTTCATGTCTCCTTGTAAAGTCTTACTACATCCAAGGAAAAGAATCCAAGAAACATGTTCAGATCAAAATATCAGTCACTTAATTCTGTTCCTTTCCTTTAGTAAAGAATTAGCATTAGATACTCACTATGTATAATAATGCACAGTAAGCCTGATGTGTGGTCCCATGATCAGGTTCTGGTAGCAGTCTTAGGTGGAATCCCATGTCTATCACTTGTCTTGACCTTGAGAAAACTGCTTTGAGCTTTAATTTCCTTACTCATAAATATAAATATTAGTATGTAATTTGTGGGTTGACTTGAGGATCCAATGTGATCATTTATGCAAACTACTTAGTACAGAGAAAACACTGAATATACAATACCTGCCACTGTTTGCATTCATGAGGAGGAACTCCTGTCACTGGCAACATCATCCTGAAAATATGGTTTTGCTCCTTGTTCCAGTCTTTAAACTGTGACTAGTTATAGTCTCAATATCCGCAAATGGTAAAACCATTCCTTTTCATTGGGACAAAAACCTATTTATATTTTTCTTTCCATTACATCCCTTGCAGAGTTCCTGAGTCACAGTAATATTAACAATGGCTACTTTATTAGTAATTATGACTAATATTTATTAAAGGGTATCTAGGTATCAGGCAAATTCATTAATATCTTTACTCAATTGTTTCTCACAGTTCTGTAAGAGGGTACCAATATGATGTGCAATTTAAAATAAAGAGAAGTTACAGAGTTTAAGCATACTAAAGGTAGCCTCTTTGCAGCTTAAACCCAAATGTGCTATGTTTAAGCTTAATAAATACTTGTTGAATTAATTACAAAGCTGTGGCAAACAACAAAAAGGAATATCATGTGTACTTTTGTAACTTCTTTTGTTCTACATTATTTGTCCATAGACTTCCTAGTACAGGGAGAAGGGAAACGGGAACATTAGTGTTTCATAATTAGTAATGTCAAAGACCCCTGCATACTTGAGCCAGACAACATGTAGGAGAGAAGGCTGCTATAGGAGCAGTAACAGATTTGGCAGCATGGAAGCCAATCTCACTTAGGGATCTTCAGAGGGAAGCATTGACAAGCAGCAAGCAGTGATGTTTCCTTAGAATACTAGAAAGGAGTATGAGCATTGTTCAGCACTATGCTAGTAGGGCTGAAGCTGAGCATCAGTGAGACAAAAAGCTCTGTAAATATCTGAGGAAGGAACACATAGGCATCTCCCTGACCTGACACACACTGAGAACACACAGACTGTGCAAAAACAAAACCAAAGAAACAGAAACAACAACAACAAAACCCAGAACTCCATCACATTGGTTCACAGAAGCTGTAGAATGAAAATGGTGGAAACAAAAGAAACTTAGACTTGAGATGGAGCTCAAAAAAATAGTGATGAAGCTAAGGTATTCACGAGACTCTCAGTTTCTTTCACCCAAATTTGTGCCTAGATTCTGGCAGTGAAGATTCCTAAGTCTCTTCTTTGAAGACTGTCTTGGGCCCAAGGGTCAAATCTTAGCATATATTAACCAAAAATAAACCAATGAAATAAAAGTGAACAATAGGTGGTTAGCCAACCGCTCTCTGCAGAAGCCCACTAAAAAACAATCTGCTTTCAGATTTGCTGTTTAGAGCTTCATTCTTAACTACAGGCAGACATCCCATTGCTGTATATCTAAGCAAAGCTTCAAACACTAAATAGAATGATCAGAACAAAGAAACATTAAAAAAAAATGAGGAACTAAGGGAAAAATAGAAGTGAGCTCCAAAGAAACTATGATGTTTTAAAAGAAATAAGAGCTATTCCTGTCCTTGAGTTCCATATCTACAACTTCAACCAAATCCCAATCACAAAAATTACAACATACACACACATACGTGCATGCATACAAAATTGTAAGCATATATCTGTATGTATATATATATTGGAAAAGAATGTGTGTATATTTAAAGCTTTTCTTTTTGTCATTTCCCATATAATATAGTATAAGCCATGTATAGCACTTATATGAGACATCATAAATGGTCTAAAGGTGACTCAAAAAATGTGCAAGGGTGAGCATAAGCTATATACAAATGCTATATGTTTTATGTAAAGAACTTGAGAAACCATAAACTTTGATGTCTGGAGGAGGAGATTCCGAAACCAAGGTTCCATAAATATTGAAGGACAAATGTAGTTTGTCCTTGATGAAACACAACACCACTAAAATAGAATGGACTCTTAGAAATTAAAAATGTTGTAACTATGCATTTTTAAAAAGAATTGGTAAAAGGCTAAGAGCACAGAGTGGAGCAATTCAATAAGGTAAACTAAATCAAATGTATAGGACATACAAGAGAACAATAAAACAATTAAAAGATCAGCCCGGCATATAGAGAAAGCAGATGAAATGTTTACACAAAAGATACTTGCACCTCCATGTTTATTGCAGCATTATTCAGAACAGGCAGAATGGGAAAGCAACCCAGATACATCATCTCAGCAGATGAACAGATAAAGAAAAGGAAGTATATAGAACACTCATCTGTTAGAGATAAAATTTTGTCATTTGCGGTGATATGGATGGCAATGGAGAATCTTATCTTAGGTAAGACAAGCCAGAAATACAAATACCATATGTTTTTACTCATTTAAGAAAAATGGTAAGTCAACTTGTAAGCATACATAACAGAACAGGGGTCTCTAGAGAAAAGGAAGGATAAAAGGGAGAAAGGACCGAAATAAAATAAGAGGTACTTTTAGGAAGTAGGAACTGTATTCAGAGGAGAGAGGGTAGAAGTCTGGATAGACTGTGTGAGCACATCATGGACATGCATATGGAAATATTAATTTGAATTACATTGATTTTCAAAATATGTGGTAAGAATTATAATAAAATAGAATTAGAAGCTGATCACCTTATTTATTTGTTTATTTGTTCATAGTTATTTTGTGGTTTTGTTTGTTTCAGACATGGTCTCATGTATCTCAGGCTGATCGAAAACTCCCTATGTAACCACAAATAACTTTAAACTTTTTTTTTCTTTTTTTGGTTTTTCAAGAGAGGGTTTCTCTGTGTTCCCTGGCTGTCCTGGAACTCACTTTGTAGACCAGGCTGGCCTCGAACTCAGAAATCCGCCTGCCTCTGCCTCCTGCTTCTGCTCCCTTGAGTGCTGGGATTACTGGAATGCAGTGCTGTAGTTTAAACCCAGGGCTTTCTGCACACCGGATAAGGACTCTATCAACTGAACTACATTCCCTAGTTCCTTGTCATTTATTTGGATAAAACATTCCAAAATCATTAATATAACAGATCAATCTAGAAAAATCTTAACTCCCCACTTGCCTTCCTAAAGATAACTATGACAAAATTATTGAAAATAATATCAAATAAATAATAAAACAAAATCACCCAGGAAGAATGGGCTTCTAGAGCAAAAGGGTCTACCAAAGGAATGGTATGAGATGTGTTAAAGACTCATACACCATTGTGGTTCATAGCATGAAAACCAAAAACAAATAAAGCTGAAGAATAGCACTGTGGTAGAATGGTAGCCTGGCAAGTGTAAGGTCCTAAATTCCATCCCCGGTAAACCCCTATCCCAGCAAAACAAAAACAAAAACAAACAACAACAATAACAACAACAAACAAGTAAACTTCAAAGGAGTGAAAGAAATGATTTTTCACTAAGATTGATATTGGCAAAGATGGACTAAACACTTTCTGGACACACAAGACTTTGTTTGCCCAACATGCCTTTTTCAGAGGCTACTACTAGAAGATGTGCATGACCAAATAAATGAGAAAACAAATCAAGAAAAATGAGAGTCATGAGAGTTATGAAATATATTGCATCCAGAACAGAGGAGTCAAAATGGACATTCTTTTAAATGTCAAAATGGAGATTTCAGATGAAATAGTTGTGTGACGCTGTCAAAAAAAAAGCATAGGCTTAGATCGGACTAGGAAGGCAAGGAGCTTCAAGAAAAACAAAGTTTAGAAGGGATTTTATGGGCTTTGCCATGTATAAAATTGTTTGAGAGGATTTACAGTCTTATCAGAAAGCGTGGAATGACTGAGAAATGCAAATTAAAGTAAGTTTATTTTGTGTGCAAGGTAAATTTTGCTGGTATTGTAACATATGCCCCACATAAACTTTTGCTTTTTGCAATCATCACTGAATGATACTGAAATGGATACCATATTAAAAAATGCTGCCTACACTGTGTGCTGGGACCAGAGCCTAGCAGAATTGTCATCCAAGAGACCAGAGAGGCTCCCTCCAGCAACTGATGGGAGCAGATGCAGAGTCCCACAGCCAAACATTAGGTGGAGCTCAGGGAGTCCTGCAGAGGAAGGGGAGGAAGGATTGTGGAGGAGCAGAGGGGTCAGGGACACCACGAGAACATGGTCCACAGAATCAACTAACCAGGACTCACAGGTGCTGGGCAGAGATTAGGGAGCTTTTAAAGGTCTGACCTAGGTCCCCCATGTATGTATTACTGCAGAGTAGCTTGGTGTTCTGATAGGAATCCTAACAGTGGGAGTTGGGGCTCTCTCCGATTCTTTTGCCTGTTTGTGGGGTCCTTTTCCGCTTACTGGGATGCCATGTCCTGCCTTTGATGCCATGGTATGTGCCTGTTCATATTGCACCTTGTTGTGCTGTGGTTGGTTGATATCTCTAGGAGATCTACTCTTTTCTGAGGGGAGGGAGAGAGAGGTGGATCTGGGGGATAGAGAAGATGAAGGGGAAAGACTAGGGGGTGGGGAGGAAACTGCTATCCTGATGTAATATATGAGAAAATAATTTTTTAAAATGACAAAAAAAACAAAACCACAACCCACTGATGGGTGCTGTGACCACTTCTAGAACTGAGTAAATCAAGAGTCCACAGCCATTCTCCTTGGCCACGCGATAAATTTAAGGTATACCTGGAATTCATGAGACTGTCTTCAATAAGGGAGAGGTGAAGAGTAAAACGTACTTGTATTTAACTAAAAAAATGTGGCATCAAAGCCTAGACTACCCAAGATACAACTTACTAAACACATGAATCTCAAGAAGAATGAAGTTCAAAATGTGGTCTCTTTGCCCCTTCCTAGAATTAAGAACAAAGCACACACTGAAGGAGTTACAGAGATCATGTGTGAAGCTGAATCAAAAGGATGGACCAACCAGTGACGGCAGCTGCCAGGGATCCCTCCCATAATCNTAAAAAAAAGGCTAGCAGTCTTCCTCCATTCTAATGGTAATACAAGGAGTGGCTCACAGTGAGAAATCAATAGACCAATACCAGTACGGGCATGGGAGACAGCTCCGAGGTTAAGAGATCATACTGCTGTTTATGGCAACCTGAGTTTGGTTTCAAGCACACATGTCAGGTAGCCAGTAACTCCTGCCCAGAGGGTCCAACTCCCCCTTCAGAACTCTGTGAGCTCTATATTCACATGTTCACACCCACAAACACACAGACACAAACAGACACACACACACATATACACATAAACACACACACATATACAGAGAGAGCAGAGAGGAAGAGAGAGAGAGAGAGAGAGAGAGAGAGAGAGAGAGAGAGAGAGAGAGAGAGATGTTTACAAGCATCAAAACCTAAGCCACGCAATAGTGAATACTTCTGAAAGGGAAGATGTGTGTGTCACATGTGTGCAGGAGCCCACAGAGGCCGAAAGAAGGTGTAATATTCCATGGAACCAGAGTTAAAGATAGTTGTGAGCTGCCAAGGAAAATGCTCTTATCTACTGAACCTTGGCTACAGTCTCTGTATCCCTGCTTTTTAATCAATCACATTATTTTAAGTATGAGCTATCTCTAATACATTTGCTAACCCAGAACTCACTTGGTCACTCATTTATTTTCTCTCTCTATTCCTAGAATGTAAGTCTCATTCAGGCAAGAATAAATGTTTAACATTGATTCTACAGACACAACGAAAGCTTCATCTGCAGTTTTTTTTTCAATGGTTTTTCCATACCTAATTTCAAGCTACTGCAATGATGTCACTAAACATTGAATTGGTAGCAGATGCAGCAATTTGGCTTTGGTGACTGGCTCAAGCATACCACTGAGAGAAAGTTTTCCTGTCTTGTTCCCTGCTTCCTCTCTCTGCACTTAATCACAGTGCTTAGCACGTGGTGACTCCATAAACAGCAGTTTACCTGTTGATTAAAAGGGAATAAATGCCAACAGCACAGAGCCCATCTCATACCCGCCCAAAGAGAACAATACAAAGAATCAATAAAACCAAGAGCTGGATTTTTGAGAAAATCAACAAGATAAATAAATCCTTAGCCAAATGAACTAAAGGGCACAGAGACAGTATCCAAATTAAAAAAATCAGAAGTGAAAAGGAAAACAACAATAAAACCTGAGGAAATACAGAAAATGATCAGAAATTACTACAAAAGCCTATACTCTACAAAACTGGAAAATCTAGATGAAACTGATGA
The DNA here is from genome assembly GCA_902729485.2 of Mus minutoides. NCBI lineage: Eukaryota > Metazoa > Chordata > Mammalia > Rodentia > Muridae > Mus > Mus minutoides. Next base: position 84,002 of record LR753462.1, read on the forward strand.
TTTTCTAGACAGATACCATGTACCAAAGTTAAATAAAGATCAGTTGAACTATCTAAACAGACCTATAACCACTAAGGAAATAAAAATAGTCATCAAAAACCTCCCAAACAAAAAAGCCCACGGCCAGAAGAGCCAAAACAATTCTCAACAATAAAAGAACTTCTGGTCAAATCACCATCCTTGACCTCAACTGTACTACATAGCAATAGTGATAAAAAAAAAAAAAACTGCATGGTACTGGTACATAGACAGGCAGGAAGACCAATGGAACAGAATTGAAGACCCAGAAATAAACCCGCATACCTATGGTCATTTGATATTTGACAAAGGAGCTAAAACCATCCCGTCGAAAAAAAGACAGCATTTTCAACAAATGGTGCTGGCTCAACTGGTAGTTATCATGTAGAAGAATGCAAATCTGCCGGGGCCTGGTGGAGCACACCTTTAATCCCAGCACTGGGGAGGCAGAGGCAGGTGGATTTCTGAGTTCGAGGCCAGCCTGGTCTACAGAGTGAGTTCCAGGACAGCCAGGGCTATACAGAGAAACCCTGTCTCGAAAAACCAAAATAATAATAATAATAATAATAATAATAATAATAATAATAATAATGCAAATTGATCCATTCTTATTTTCTTGTACAAAGGTCAAATCCAAGTAGATCAAGGACCTCCACACAAAACCAGATACACTGAATCTAATAGAAGAGAAAATAGAGAAGAGCTTCAAACACATGGGCACAGGAGAAATTTTTCTGAACAGAACACCAGTAACCACTGGTTACTGTTCTAAGATCAAGAATCAACAAATGGGACCTCATGAAACTGAAAGGCTTCTATTAGAATTCTGTCTAAACTCCACCCCACAGTTACCTGGCAACAGACAGGTAGGCCTGACCCACTATATAAGGGGCTGCTTGCCCCTCCCCTCTCTCTCTTGCTCTCTTACTCTTGCTTCCCTCTTGTTTTTCTCTTGCCCTCTTGGGTTCTTCCTTTACCCCACTGGTCAGTGTAACCGTCCATGGTCTCAGGGGAGAGTTCTTGAGCTCAGAGCTACCACTGTGCTGCCCTGAGTGAACATCTGAGTCACAGCACCAGATGATGTGTTCATAAAAAGATGAAGACGAGCCAGGAGTGATAGTGCATGCCTTTAATCCCAGCACTCGGGAGGCAGAGGCAGGGGGATTTCTGAGTTTGAGGTCAGCCTGGTCTACAAACAAAAAACAAAAAAACAAAACAAAACAAAAAAGATGAAGATATAGAGAATATGTTCTATGGAGGTGTGATGAGGTGTAGCGGAAGGGGTTGCCTCAGAAGGCCCATGCTAAGGCATCCCTTCCCCCTGAGGAACCAGTCACATGATGGTATAGTATAGAATAGAGTTTATTCAGGGCATGGGGATGGGAGTTAAGAGGGTAGTAGAGGCAGAGAGAGGCAGAGAGTAGAGAAGTAGAGGCAGACCATGACCACATGGAAAGGAGGGGGAAAGGAATGGGGAGAGAGGGGGAGCAAGAGGGAGAGGTAAGAGAGCAAGAGAGAGGGGAGGGGCAAGCAGCCCTTTTCATAGTGGGTCAGGCCTACCTGTCTATTGCCAGGTAATTGTGGGGTGGAGCTTAGACAGAATGCTAACAGTTTTTGTAAGGCAAAAGACACAGTCAATAGGACAAATTGGCAACCTACAAATTGTGGAAAAATCTTCACTAACCCTACATCTGACTGAGGACTAATATCCAAAATATATAAACAACTCAAAAGTTAACTTCCCAAAAACCAAATAACCCAATTTAAAAAAAGGGGGGGGGGGTACAGACCTAAACAGAGAATTCACAACAGAAGAATCTCGAATAGCTAAGAACCATCTCATGGAAGGACACCAAGGCCTGGCACTATTACTGCTGCTATGATGTGCTTATAGACAGGAGTCTGGCATGGCTGTCCTCTGAGAGTCCCTACCAACAGCTGACTAAGACAGAAGTAGATTCACAACCATTGGACTGAAGTCATGGTCCCCTATAGTTGAATTAGGGGAAAGATTGACAAAGCTGAGGAGGAGGGTGACCCCATAGGAAGACCAGCAGTCTCAAGTAAAGCAGACCACAGAGAGCTCTCAGAAACTGAGCCACCAATCAGGAGCATACATGGGCCTGTCCTAGGCCCCAGGCACATATATAGCAGAGGTCTGCCTGGTCTGGCCTCAGTGGGAGAAGATATGCTTAATCCTGGAGAGACTTGAGGCCCCAGGGAAGGGGGAGGCCTGCTGGAGGGGGAGCACCCTCTTGGAGGCGAGAGGGAGGAGGAATGAGATGAGGAATGGTGGGAGGTGGGACTGAGGGGTGGGCAACAACTGGAATGTAAATAAATAAAATAATTTTTAAAAACATAAACTCAGAGAGAGACCAACATTGAATGAATACAATGATTTAGTCTGAAAAAAAAAAAAACTCACTTAAAATTCCCAAAGCCAAATAATGTCAAAGGCTAGAAATATTGAAAGACCTTCTGCCAGGAATCAGAACATCTCAAGAGAATCAGAAGCTGTATAAATTCATTGTTGTTTGTGACTAAAAAGGTTTCATTGTGCAGCTATACCACAATTCCTTTATGCATTCATCTGTTGATGGACACCTGATATATAAAATCATGTATTTACAGATTTTGTGAGAGTAGAAATGAAACTGTCTAGGGGTAGAAGAGCAAAAACCATGAATGGGAGGGGTCAGAAAGAACAAGACAGGGGATTGCTCAAAGCAATTATATACTTGGATGTAAAGAACTTTATGCAACCTGATGAGACAAATGTTTTACATTAAATTTTAAAAAGGTACAAAATTTTCAAATTTGAAAGAAAGAAACTATGGATAGCTGAAGTCAGAGCATAAGTTCGTACTGGGTCATCATCAATCAGCAATGTCATGCTGGCCTCAAAGGGGAAAACTAGGAAAGAAGCTAGGACTGAGCCAAGCATTCAGCTATTCCGTTTCTACCTGCTACTGTGTGTAATCATCACAAGAGTCCCAAGAGACGGGCCTTCCCACTTTACAGATGGGGAAACTGAGAGTCTCAACTCCAAACAACTTTCCCAAGTGAGTAAGGATGAGATCTGGCTTTGGTGTTTTTAGTTTTGCTTGCTTTTAACTGACACATTAAAACACAAAATTATACATGCACATGGAACACCATGTGATGTTTGTATACATGTTTAGTTCTACACTGTCTTAATCGTTGCAACATTTATCAGATAACTAACACAAATAAGATGCCATTCAATAATGAAAATAGTTTTAAAAAATCTTTGCTTCTACCTTTTGAAAAACATGCTACAATATCTTATCTATAGTCACACTATTATGCAACTTCTTACTTCTATCTAGCTGTAACTAAGTCTTTATTGATCAACCTTCCCCAGAGAGCTGGGATTTAGACCCAAGTTTGCTTAGCTTCTCATTATATTCTCTTCCTGCTATACCAGCTGCCTTCAAAAATACCTTTTTAGAAGAGTTATTTTTTAAATGGGAGTTTTGCTTATAAGAGACATGAGGCTAATTATCTAACCTATCATTCTTTACATTCTTTAGTTATACAGTTTAGCCTAGGTGCCTGAAAAGTGTGAGTAGAAATGCATCCAAGAAGCCTTTTTAAAAAAATAAGCTCTGTATTCTTTGTTGCAGCTCTCTATTTCCTTGTCTAAAGCAGAATGCAGGCTGCCTAGCAACCAAGCTAATGGTGTCTCTCTCTCTCTCTCTCTCTCTCTCTCTCTCTCTCTCTCTCTCTCTCTCTCTCTTTTGCTTGAATTATCTTAGGTTTTGTACAAGCTCAAAGGGATTGAATCAAATATCTAGAGTGCAAGGTCTGAGTATTTATATCAATATATGTGTTCATACATATGCATAGCACACACACACACACACACACACACACACATACACTTCTTCCCTCAATTCAATAATCATAAAAAAAAAAGATGAGTTTTCAGACTATATTTATATGATGCTGTATCATTGGCTTAAAAGGCACAAAAATTAACAACCTGATCATTTGTGAATAACTATAACACAAAATGTCTGACCAACAATTCTTATTAATCTGAGAGAGTCCTGTAATTCCTGACTACACGGAACAGTTTTCAGGTAGGTGTGTGTGTGTGTGTGTGTGTGTGTGTGTGTGTGTGTGTGTCCCCTAAAAGAGATTTCTAGTAGACATATCAGCAGAGATGCAGAAGAACTCCAGCACTATCCAGTATTTTTGTGAGTCAGTTTTCTTAAAAGAATAACAATTTGAGAAATCCCTGCTATCAAGGCAGGAAGTCATGCAGTCCTAAATTTGATCTGAATCACTTATTCACAGAAGAACAACCAACTAGACAAGTAAAAGCTTGAAGGGAAGTATGCCATTGGAGAATGTGATAGTTAGGCACAATCTCCCTTCTTCTTTGCTAGCTGAATTTCAGCTTAGTTCCTACTCCACGGGCAACTATAGACTAAATCACAGTGGTTCCATTCCTCTCCGGATTACTGATCCAGGCATCTTAAGAGACACAATTGTGACAAATAAGGTAAGGGGGACAGTTTCCATGGGTAACTTGTGAGGCTATTTTCCCAATCTTGAACAGAGATACAAAAAAGGAACATTCCCATTTTGCATTTCTGAATATCCAAACCTGCGTACAATGTCTGGAAATGTGGCAGTCATTTGGGGACCATAAGGAGAATCGGTTCATGAGTGAAAAAAAGCTAGCATGACATGACTTAGAAAGTGTAACAGTGAAAACAAGCTGGTTCATGAATAACATTATGGACTTGCTGGGGAGACCACCAGCAGAGCTCTCTGTTTGACATTTTGCAAAAATAATAATTATGTAGTACAATGTATGTGGGGCCCACTGTAATTTATAGTGACAATCAATAGAACTAATATTAGCAAACTCTCTTACTTTGAAATATATCCACATGTCATTCTAGCTACTTTTAAAAATGCTTACTGTCTGCATATAACTTCTAATCTATAGAAACTACCACATGAGCTAGGAATAGGTACACACAGGCAAGAAGGAGGTAGGGAGGAAAGAAGAGACACAGGGAATGTGGAATCGAGGGAACAATGGAGGAATGGCAGAAAGGAATGAGGGAGGATGGAGGAGAGGAAGCTCTTGTGTTTATTTATCTAATGTAAGCAGTTGTTGCCTTCCTGTCTTCCCCTCATTCTTCTGAGGACTGTTTGCTTCTGTCTTTACTCTCCAAACAGTTCTCTGCTTTCTTCCCCCTTCTACTCCTTTTTATTTTTCCAGTCCTTAAGTGACATGAACCTTTATACACACACACACACACACACACACACACACACACACACACACACACTCCTAAATAGATCCTGCTCAGTGTGTATAGTGTTGTTTGTATGTATGTTTACAGGGAAGGCCATTTGGCCCTAGACAATGGATTGGTGTACTTACTGGGGGAGAGCATTTCTCCTGCTCCCAGGTTTCCTCAATTGCCTACAGTTATAGCCCACTGTCTTGTTGGTGAATTAGTTCCAAACTTGGGTCACAAGAAAGACCTCTATTTTATTAGCTCCCCTTGAACAGCCCCAGCATATGCTAAAATATGCTTTCCTTTTCTTCTTTTTAGTTACCAAAGAGAATAGAAATCTAGCAGAATTGGGGGAAATGCTGGCAGCTTTTCATCTGACAGGGAATTAATTCTCAGAGTATTTGGTAAAGGTAACAAGCCATTTGTTCCCCCTCCTTTTTTTTTAATGGTCTCAGCTTATGGACACAGCTTGTGTGTCTGCACTTACTTGGTTTGAGTCAGGCTTCTCAGGAATTTCTCCGCTGGCTGCTGCTTCTGTATAGGCTTCAAAGAATGTCTTTTCGTGGGACTCCACTGTAATAGTCAACACAGCATCATAGGCTTCCCGGAGCTTTGGATTCTTCCTCAGGACCTGGTAGGGGCTGTGCTTATAAGGTAAACTGTAGAGCAGTACATCATAGGGGACAAAGACGTAAGTCCCATCTGTCATTTTCAGATCATGAGCCAATTCCAAGAAGTGTGTTTGTGTCTCTCCCCCAATCAAGGCCGAATGCATACACATTATGATTACTGAAACAGGGTGGAGGGGGAGAAGGGCAAGGGGTTATGGTAGTAAAACACAGAATCAGAAACCAAACAGGAGAAAGAAAAGAAATGTGTTATAACCAAACATTTAGACATTATTTCTTTCCTATTCCCACAGGATGGGCAAGATACCGAGATCTTAAGTTAAGTCTGAGTTATATGTGGGGACTCTCTAAGTTGTGTATAGAGGCAAGAAAGACATATCTACAGGCTGCAGAGCCTAATCCTAAACAGGAATAATAGTATAAACTGGAGACAGCAAACACAAAGGCCATGAGGTTGAGAGATCTTTTACGTTTATATACCCTGATAGCACTAGGAGGCATTAGATGTGTGCTTCTGGGTGAATAACGTGGCCTCACTGTGCCTCCAGATGTCAATAATTCATGAAGAGGCAGTGACAATTCAAGGATAAAATTCATAAGATGTACCTAGTACATAGCACTATATGGATAGTATCTACTCTGGTGTAAGAAGGATAGATTGGGAGAGAGGCCCATAGCCACTATTGCTTTCTTGCTGTCCACTCATTACAAATGTGCACTCCAGCATGTTTTGACTAATGTTCCCCACTCTTACCAAAGCAATTATAGACAATGAATGGCCCTAACATATACTCATCTATAAATGCTACTACAATTGTGGATGATATGTTCAACTTTTTCAGTCTTACTTCCCTGTAATTGGAATTACTTTGCACTCAATTTAATTCTTCCTAGACTTATGAAACTATGTTGTTTGGCAAGGCTATGCTAGAATAGACTGGATTAGAGTAGGCCACGGTTGAAGAATGGCAGCTAGATCATGAGACTGAAAGTCTTATATCCAATTTTGTCCCTGGTATGCTAAATGAGTTTAGTTTAAGCCCACTTGTGCTTCAGTGCCCACATCTTTAAAATGCAGATTCCAATGCATTTCACAGGTACATTGAGTAGTTTAATTAGATAATGCCTGGCAAGCATTCTGAGCTCCTTGAAGAAAAGCAAAAGTCCTATCACCACTGGTAAATATTAATTATACATGCTTCTATGGAACCTTTAATCTCAGGAACTAAGTGTGCTTAACTACATTCAATGACTCGTCTTTGGCATTACCGTATTGCTTCATGTGTTTTCAAAAGCTTTCTTTACAGTTTTTAAATACTCCTGGAAAGTTTTGCTTTGGAACTGGAGCCACCACCTCTCACATTTTAATGCACCCAATAACTTATAAGATGGATTTTTTAAAAACAAACACACAATACACATACATCCCAGCCAAATTTGAGTTCTTAAATGACCGTTAGTTTCTACAAAACAAATACCTTAAGAGAATCTACAGGTATTTGGATGCTCAGACCTTTCTTTGAATTCTCTAAAGATATATCTTTGGAGCAATGTCTTGAGCCACACAAAGAATTCTGCTTCAGTTGTTGATAATCACACCCTGTAGAAATAGGGGAAATGTGGTACCAGAGACGTTTGGCAATGCAAGAGTTGGGCTTGGGAAGAGAAATTCAAACTAGCATCACCTTCTTTGTTTGACTATACCATCAAACATTCATTTGATCTAATCAGTCAAGTCACAGGTCTGTTGGGTGGGGTTAGGAATGGGGAAGATATGGACTAAACCATGTGCTTTAGTTAGTTGTCTAGTATTCTTGACAAGAAAGTCAGTTGGCATTTCTCCTGCAAAGGCAGTGATAAACTGACTTCTTCAAAGTTACCAAACATAGTTCCACTTAATTTCCTTAAGGGATATTGAAATTAGTGCATGGAAAACATCAAATAGAACAAAGGACTTTGTGTTTGTTAAGATACAAATATTTCAGTGCATGCAGAGGGAGCTATTATGGTGTGCCATCCAGACACACACTTCAGGACTGACACTCATTTCTCCTAGCTGCTGAGAATGTTAGCATGTGAGAGCTAATGCCTCACCAATAATTAACCTCAGCTGAAGAGAGCCGCCTCTCATCGGGTCACGTGCCTTTAGCAGTGAACTGAAGCTGTCTGGGGTAGACTTACACTGAATCTACAGTTACATTTTCAGGACATCTGTAAGCCAATAAACAACATGTTATTAGCTTGAAATTGGTCATGGTGATGGTGATTTACTCTATGGGAATCAGCAAACTACAAATCAGGGCTTTCTCACTCCCGGGAAGGTGCTTGCTAAAACAATTATTAGCACACTGTACCCTTTCTTTGGGTCAGCCTACACAATGAGCAGTCTACACACAGTGGTAGAAAGCTGCAGACTCTCCATCTCAATCCTAGTTGTCCCAGCCCCACAGTACCCCTTATGGATTCGACAAGGCCTTTTGTGTTCTGTTCCTGTTGCCCAATTCTCTGGCTTTCTCTTTCTCATGAGTGTTATACTTGAAAACAATCACCAATAAAATTCCTGCACTCTAAGTTACATCTAGTACTAGTTTGAAATTATAACTCTAGCCTAAACTGGCCTCTACCATGATATCCACAGTATTCCTTGCTCTAATTTGCGTGTGACAGCATCTTCTATGAAACTGCAGACTTCTTAGGGTCAGAGACTGTGTCCTATTTACCTTTTATCCTGATACACATGAACACACACACACACACACACACACACACTAAACATTGTTTAGATGGATGTCTGCATGCTAGCAAATTCCTAGGAAGAAAGACCCTGCATTCCTGCATTTTAAAATGTTCCATGAGGTATATAAGAACAGAGGCACACTATTAGGCAAGCAGAACAATTGGAAGCTACACTCTTGTGTGAGTAGACACTAACAAGCCTGTATGTGATGCTGAGTGCCATTATCTTACCCCTCAATCTGAATCTCTATTTTTTTCCTCCTTGGCACATATGAGTGATATTTTTTTTAAAAAAAAATTTTTTTCCAAATTTCCAAAACTGGAAAGACAACTTAAAAGTATCCAGCCCAAGCCTTCCTTCTCATTTTGAGATTAAAAAGAAATGGAAATGTTGAAACTGGATGATCTCTGGCCTCTATTTTTGCAAGGCAAGAACTTGCCATTGTACACAATTAAAGTAGAAAGCACAAATACTGAATTCAAACAACAGCATCTTAATTTAATAGATTGAGTGCTTCGTGCACAGGGATTTATGGATGCATCTGTTCTACTAGATGGTTTTTCACTAAATAGCTTTTATTATCTCAAAATTACATTCATTAAAATAGGATTTGACCTCTAAGTTGTTGTCAGGAAAGGATTAGTATACAGAAACTTAAGTCCTAGACAAGGTTTAGGTTAACAGGTGGTCACCAAATAATATTAATTTGTAAGTTTTCATCTTGATTGTTAACAGTCAAGACATTTTATAGCCAAAACAAGGACCAGAAAATACATCCTTTGGAGGTCATATCTTACAGGGATGAATCAAGCACTGTCTCTGGTATACGCACAATCCACTTGAGCTGAGCAGCAGCCATGTCTTTAGACTGTGGGGCTCCCCACGATAAGCTCTATAGGATCCTCTCTCACCGTCAGTATTACTAGGAAGGAATGCCCGAAAAAAGCCAGTTTCTGGGTTCCTCTACTCTTCCTTTTCTCTTTCTACATTGAAATTCTCTACCCACTATTTCCTTGACATAGATTATTTATATTCTTCAAAGGACAAAGCTTGTCAGACACTGTTCTGCATTCCTGTAATCCCAGCACTAGAAAGAAGTGGGCAGGATGACCATAATGAAGTATTACAATGCACAGCCAGCCTGGACTATAACAGCCAGAGACACAGGAATACACTGTCTAAAACAAAAGCAAAAACAAAAAACTCTTATTCTTTTGTCCTCCATGTGCATTTTTTACTTTTTTTGTGCTATTTTCTTCCATGGACATTCATCTTAGCCTCTTTCAGTTTAATGATTTGTTAAGACTGACTAAAGGGAAGGAAGACTGTAGGAAGGAAGAGATACAGATGACATAGATATAGTGTTCATAAATGCAGGCAGTCTTCTTGCCAGTTATATTTGTGTACATATTTACATTTATCTATAGCAAATTTTATATCAAAATCCCTATCAGGACTAACACCATTCACCACCATATTACCAACAATAACCAATTAGTGTTGGAAACAGGGCTTCAACCTTGCACACCTGGGGACACTTAAAATCATTTCATCTGTGGACCTTTGAATTAAGAAAGAAAATCAGAAGGGCTGAATTATATATGATCCAGAGAACACAGACTCTCCAGTGTGTGTGTGTGTGTGTGTGTGTGTGTGTGTGTGTGTGTGTGTGTGCAGAGATGAAGCAGTAAAGCCCTTTCATAGGCCAGTTATCACGGGATAGTCCGTGGGCCAGCAGGATCAGCATCACTTAGGAACTTACAAGAAATGCATATTCTGGACCTCACTCCAGCCTCTCTGAATCAGACACTTTGGAGACGAAACTCAGCAAAGTGAAGAAACCCTCCAGGAAATTCTGATGCTCACTTAGATTTGAGAGCCACTACATCAGACAAACCATAAAGCCCATCTCTTAGCTTTCCCAATCACTAGCTGTATGATGTCAGGCAAGTTATTCAAACTTGCTGCCCCAGAGGTCTTTCCTATCAAATTGAGAAACACTAATTGGCCTTATTTTAAAGAACTGAATGATAAGTTTGTTCTAAATGCCTAGGATATAATAAACTCTCAATAAATATTAGATATTTATCAGTTATTCTTTCATGTGGGGAAATGTAATCGATGGAAGGAAGCTAGTCAGGCTCTGGCTATAAAGAAAGAAAACTGTCTCTAATTTGGGGAGAGCAAGAGAAGGGCATTTTGACTGGCACAACAAAGCAATTCCAATTTGGAAGGATTTAAAGGAAACTCCAATTGGTGGTCAACCAGGTAAGCTCAAGTTGAAAGGATTTCAAAATAAGAAGACAGGAGGAATTGAAATGGCCCTGTGAAAAGACCTCTGAAGAGCTAGAGGTAAGGCCTCCTGCTGGCCTTTGTAGGAATGGGAAAAGGAACCCCTCCTGGGTGGATGCAATCCCTCAGGTGCTTTGCCTTGGGGAGTGAATGCTCCTTTGTATCAAGGGACAAAAACCTCCAGCAGGGCTCATGGGTGGAGGAGCAACGAGGGGATGGAATTGTGGCCCCCTTAGCCCCTCAGTTAGGTTCCCAGGCACTGGGCAAAACCTACATTAATCCTACCCAGGATTTCTGACTGCAAATTGAGGTCTTTGTCTTTGATCAACACCTCCACTTGACTTTGTTGGAAATAAAGATAATTGGCAACCACTTCTAAGATTTAAAAGAAATCGGTCACTAACCTTGGGAAGGCTGAATCTCCCTCCTCTGAGGCTACATTGCCCCTATTATTTGATACTAATAATGCTTACACCTAGCTACTTGCTCTTGTGAGCCTTACACTTTGCAGATTGCACACTTTGAAGATGAAAACAACTACCACCTAGAAAATACTGACAAATGAGTTGGTCACTGTGTACATACCTTGTAAACTGTATAGTGCTGCTTAAATGTAAGGTAGAATAAATCATGGTTGCTTTTATTGTCTCTGTGACCCAATATCTAATGAAGCCTCTATTGTTTCCCCCACCAAAGTATCTAGCTTTATTATTATTACACTATTGTTTCAATAATCATTACTGTGCAAACATGATTCAGATTTGTTTCTCAGAAAGACACTCCCTCTAACTCCAATGAAGGGCCAATAATACAGCCTAACTGAAAACATTAATTCATTAGAAACAGAAGTGGCATATGGAGCAGCGCCTGCTCTTCTGTTCCTTCTATCCCTACTGCCACCAGTTCCCACCACCTGCTACCACTGTCATATAGGAATGTCATCGCTGTTACTGTGACCCAACCTTACAACTATGACCAGATCTCTTTAAAGGAATGGGTCCCTTCTCACTGTATTCAGAGCTACAAAGTATTCTCCTATGGAAAAATTCCGTGCTCCTGAGTTCCTGCAAAGAACCTGGGTTACACTGTTGGGAGCTCTTGGTTTCACGGCATAACAAGACTTTCTTTGCATTGACTCAAAGGCCTGTTTTCTCCAACTCTCACTTCTATTTTCCAACCCTTACTGCCATATGTCACCCACTGGCTGGCACAGACTGAAAGCTGAACACTTAAGTTGAAGGGACCCCATACTCCTTTGCTAACTCTACAGAGAAATACATGACATCGCACTCAGTCTACAACCCAGCCTACAACCCAATTTCTCTGTTTCCACACCTCATCAGTTGTGACTCACTGGAATTTGCTGATAGAGAAATAGTATTCTGGAGCATAGAGATTTGCTGTCACCGCCAACACTGTCTCTTTCGGAGTCCCCCTCCTCCACCTGCTTCTGCCATCCTTATACAGGGCCTTCCATTGTTCCTTAAACAGTCTCTTTTGGCTTCACCCCTCATTCTCAAAGTTCCCATCCATTTAGTGAGCTGACCAAAATACATAAAAATCATCAAAAAATACATACTGACCAAAGAAAGTCTTATTAAGGCAAAGATGACCGGTCACTTCAAATGAGGAACACTTATTTGCATTCTGAAGAGCTTAAAGGCAGCAGTTCTGAACTCTGTGCTTCAGAAGTACCTGGGAAGCTACTTTAAAAACCCTTGCCCTTGGTCCTGTGAAGGTTCTATGCCCTGGTATAGGGGAATGCCAGGGCCAGGAAGCAGGAGTGGGTGGGTTGGGGAGCAGGGGGAGGGGGGAGGGGATAGAGGATTTTCCGAGGGGAAACTTGGAAAGGGGATAGAATTTGAAATGTAAATAAAGAAAATGTCTAATTTTAAAAAAGGAAAAATACAATATATTCTGATCACAAAAGATAAAAAAAAAATAAGAACAATAAAAAATAAAAGACCCTCGCTTGCTCGGGGCCACCACAGGCTAATTTAAGTCTCTGTAGGTAGCTTCAGTCATTTTTTTTTAAAAGATGGCCAGGTAATTCTAGTGGTCAGCTAAATGGAAGAACAGTGAAAAAACAAAGATGGTCTTCAAATATAGGAAAATAAATGCATGGTTGCTACCTATCTGTCTTAAAGGAGTTGGTAGTCCTAATGCCCCTTGCTCAGAAGACAAAAGAAGCCCAGGGCCTGGATTTTATTTAACATTTCATGATAGGGACCAAAACGCCAGCTCAAACTATAATATTTACAATGAGTGGGACCTGAAACTTATAAGAAATACAGGTCTTCATGAATCTCTAACATAAAGTTCTGACACTAAATATGTTGTTTTGTTTCTAGAACGTCTCCTCTCTGGAAATGATTTTTTATTTAAAAAAAAAAAAACCAAATAACTCTGTGCTCAGCTCAACAGGTGCTAAGTTCTGTTATGAAATAATCAGAGCCATGCTGTTTGCCTAAGACTTAAGGTCTTACAGACTGGAGCTTACAGACTATAGGACCACTTTAGCTCCTGGAATTTAAACCTCTGGCTTTCATCTTCCCACAATGATCTAATTAAGGTGCACTAGTGGAGACACTTGACATTTAAAATGGGTCCTGGTGATAAGGCAGGCCTAAGATGGTCCTGTTTCTAGCAAGACCATTGTTGTGTTAAGAAAATGACTGGGAGCAGGACTAGTCCTAGAAGCCATCAGTTGGACAACTGGGTTCTGAGTTACAGGTCCTACAGTGATGAAGCAGCTGGAGTTTGGCATGAGCATCATTCCCGTACATCACTGCCACTTCCACAGGAAGGAACAGAGGAAATTTATTTTCAAAACTCAAATAGAGAGGATAAAAAAGAAAATAATCAAAACCAAGTATCAGAAATGTAAGGGAAAAAAATCTGATTCTAGAGAACTAGGAAGGTTCCTTCCCCCAAATTAATTCAAATCCTGTTGGTAATTGAAGCTTCGGTGAGTCAAGTCCCCTGTGGCCCATTTTGCCTGCCTATCCCCTCTTCGAGAGTCATTTCCAAGCATAAAGCTTCCCTTGAAAGAAGAAACATGTTAACAGAAAGCATGCTTTGCCGTGCCTTCATTAGCCACCTAAATGCCCTCCATACTAATGAGCTGCGTGCTGCCTGGAGAAGCATCTGCTTTATTAGGAAGGGGAGAAAAGGACCAAAGCGATGACAAGATGCTACTGGGTACCCATGACGAAACTACCTAGAAGGAAGTCAAAAGTACATCTCCACTCCATGAAAAACAAAAAACATTAAATAACAAAACAAAAATGAGATGAAACCATCAGAGGACATTGCTATGGTTAGTCTGAAACTGGTGTGGTCCTCAGGACAAAAATAGGGTGTGCCTACAGGACTCTTGATGTTATTCTTCTTCTATACCAGGTACTCGCTCAGAAGGGCATTTGGCCACAGAGCTCTTGAACTCTCTATTAAGTTCTTAAGTTTGGCTCTGTTGAAGCCACATTCTTGGGGTCTGATTTTGGATGACAGAAGGCGTGTGCATAAAGAGCGAGGGAATGGCGTGTTAGCCTCGGGTATGGAGGCAGAAAACCTTTGTAGGGGTTGTCATGCTTTTCACCAAAACCACATTTAAACCTTAGCCAGGAGCAAGCACTCACTGCGAATTCTGTCTGCCTGGCGAATCTGCTGGAGAGCTTTCTGAATGCTTTGGCTGTCTCTTCCCGAGGTCAGGACGACCCCTACAGGTAGGCCCTGGCTCCGAAGAGCACTTGAGACTCGATTGGCTGTATGCATCCAAATGTCTTCATCTGAGGAAATGACCCCAGCATGAGCCCACTGGAAATACTTCATGACAGTTACAAGCACCCGGATAGGAGAAGGGAGTGTCCGAGAGAAGGTTGGGAAGCTATGTTTGTTATCTAATTCATGATTCACACAAGCCCAAGAGAAAATCCCTTTGTCCCAGCTGGTTCCCAGGAGTGAGGCTGCCTCGCAGAAGCCAGGGTTGGCAGGACCAACAAATCCTGAGGCCATCTGCTGGTGGGAAAGGAAACTGGCGAGAGCCTTTGAAGTCTGGCAGTCTTCGTTAAGAATCACGTATTCGAAGGAGTAACTCCTGTCAAATGACTTGTCCCGGCTGATTCGTTCAATTGCTAAAGCAGCAGCAACCTCAGGCAGGGCCTTGGAGAAGAACGGATCACATGTCCAGGGGCCTATGACCCCGATCTTGTAGGGGAGTGCTTGCCCCCACCGAAGGAGAGGCAAAAGGGCCAAGAAGTACAAGCATCTCAGGAACTTGTAGGAAGGGAGGCCATGCTGTCCTGAAAGTCTGCTGGAAACGGCAAACCAGGACAGAAGGCGAGAAAAAGGCCAGGGTCCTAGGAACATAGCCTTGCTGCCTTCCAGCAAGCTAGTGATGAGAGATACTGGAGGATTACTCTGTCCTCTGAAGACAGACAGTGGCGTTTCCGAGTTCCTGTCAAGCAGAGGGAATCATATGTTACACTGTTTATGGAGTTTCTAGGGAAAAAAAAAACATCGCTTTTGAAACAAAAGCTTCCTCATCTGGCCCTCCTTACCTGACAGTAGATGGCATCGTCTCCATCCACTCACTGTCCATTCTCTTGCGTCAGTCAAAGAAAATGTACAATTATGGAGGCTCCTCATTTGCCACCCCTCCACATTCAACCCATCACCAAGTCCAGTGGATTCAACATTAATAAGAACTGTCCACCTCCCAATTTGTGACAATTACAATGGGTAGCATAAGGGAAGTGCTTACAACATGGCCTGGATAATCATCAGAATTATATTTGGTGTACTGTTATTGACATGATGGTTTACAAGGTGTCCATTTACCCCCATCTTGCCTTCCTAGAGGCAGACAGGTGAAAACAGATCATAGCAGTCAGAGGAGGGCTAGTTGTGGTAGCTCACACAGACAGGAACAACTGGGCAGAGGAAGAAGCATGGGGAAAGAAGAGATCAGGGGTGAGGGGTATTTCTGGCTGTTATAAAGTTAGCTTCTTGTTTGAGATCCCTCTGCGATTATAGTACTTCCTCCTTTCAACCACAAGAAGGGAGGGGGCACAAGAAAGGAAAGGGGAAGAAAGAGGAAGCAGGAGAAAGGAGGAAGAGGGGGTTAGAGGTCGTTCAAGAATGTGTGTGTGTGTGTGTGTGTGTGTGTGTGTGTGTGTGTGGTATTTTGAAAGAGAAAGAAAGAAAGAAAGAGAGAGAGAGAGAGAGAGAGAGAAAGAGAAAGAGAAAGAGAAAGAGAAAGAGAAAGAGAAAGAGAAAGAGAAAGAGAAAGAGAAAGAGAAAGGAAACATGTCCAAGTAACAATGATTTCAAGGTAGGACATACTAGAAGGCTTTCAGGGGGGTTCATTTTCTTTTTTTCTTACAATGTGTAAAAGGAATCAAAGTTGAAAATATGTGAATTTAGCTGAATGTAGTAGTGCATACCTTTAATCCAGTACTAAAGAAGCAGAGGCAGGAGGATCTCTGCAAATTCAAGGCCAGCCTGGGCTGTTAACAGAGAAAGCCCTGTCTGAAAATAAAACCAAATAACTGTTTATTAGACTTTAGACTTTCAAACTGTTTCTCTGCCTACCTGGATCTATGAATCCAGTGAAGGCAAAGGCCAGATCACTATATATCATGAATTTTGAAGCTTCTGACATTGTATATGACATTGTCATCTACAGAGTTCGTGCGTGAGAAACGGGTGATCCTGTTACCCACACACCAAATCATGAAATAATCTTATAACATTTTACCATGTTTATGATTTGTTTGAGTTGGGCCAACCTCATGGCTATCCCAGCTGTGCATGACCATGGTTTGTAGGTCAGACATGTCTGCTATCAGCAGTGTGGAGAGTGATTTGGAAGGCTGGCAAGAGTAAGGAAACACTCATATAAGACATAACGGGGGGGGGGGTGTTGGAGAGATGGCTCAGTGGTAAGAGCATTGGTTGCTCTTCCAGAGAACTTGAGTTCAGTTCCCAGCAACTCACAATTGTCTATAACTCCAGTTCCAGGGGATCTGGCACCCACACACAGACATACATAGAAGCAAAATACCAATGTGCTGAAGAATAAATAAATCTTTTATAAAAAGAAAGAAAATGAAAAAGAGAGAGAGAGAGAAAACAAGAGCATAGGAGTGAAGATGTAGAAGTAAAATGAATTTCTTCAGAATGAAGAGTACCAAGGTCAATCTCTGAGAATCCACAAGACTTCAGGGCAATCAGAAAGGAAATAGGTCACAATGACTTACAAGCTCCTAAGAACTTTGTGTACTTTGAGGACACAGGGTAGTTATCAGTATCACACTCGGTGAAATCAAGTAAGCCAAAGATAGTTAGGGGCCCAGGCGACTTCGACCCAGAGAGTAAGGATGCAAGTTTGAGGACCACAATGAGAAAGTAGATAAAGAAGAATGAGTGAATGGTGTAAAGTCAGCAAGCATGGAGAACTCGAGATGACAAATGCTGAAGCCTCAGTCCTTGCCTCTACCACCCCATCGCCTGCTCTTCTGTCTTCAGGCTCTGATAAAAGTCGTATAGCTCTTCTGACACATGTCACATCATCTGACAGAACTAGGACTTAGGAAATCCCATGCCTTCTGTGTAGAATTTCCTCTTCTCTCTTCCATTGTCTCTTTCCAGGTTCTTTTGATGAACGCTCCCTTCAGGAACCAATTGAAGTGTTTCCCATTGTGTGCTACCTTAAGTAACCCTCCCAGGTTGAATTCATTGCACACATGTTCTTAACTTTGGGAGAAAGTATTACTCTTTTTCTAATCTTTCTGTTTCTGGATGGATGAGGATATTGAACTGACTGATTTCTCTGCAGTTACAGAATTTCAAAGGAAATAAGCCACAACAAGGGCATCTGTATGGAGAAGAGGTCCTGCTTGACTAGGACTTCCTGATGCCAAGTTCTCAGCAAACAGAATCAGATAAATGTTCATGAGATAAGAAACAACACATTCACGTTGATCCCAGGTCAGGAATACCCCCAGTACCTCAAATTAATTTCTCATTGCTGTAATCGCAGCATTTAGGAAGCTAAGTTAAAAAGACTGAAGTAAATTCAAGGATATCCCAGTGTACAGACTGAGACCCTCAAAGGAAAATTAATTTAAGAAACTATATACATTCAAAACCATTAGTTGTTCAAGAGAGATGATGAGGGAAATCATTAGTAAACCCTTAGCTTGAATCAAATGTCAAAATAATGCCTTGGATCTCTTCTGGAGATAATCACCATAGGTGTACACTGATCAGACCAAACTATTTTATTATTATTGTTAACTGTAATCATTTGCTTATGGTAGCCCTGCTGGATGTTATCCTGGCTCCACCACCTAATTTTGTGCAAAAGTAACACACTGAGGACACAGGTGTGAGCGTTAGAAAGAGAAGCTCCTAACTGCTTTAGGCATAGAGAAAAGGTGCTTCTGGGATGACTATATGTCTGAAGATCTCAGATTCATTGCTAGGCCCTGAAAGATAATATGGAATAATCTCTCTTTCATTAAAACAAAACAAAACAAAACAAAACAAAATAAAATAAAATAAAATAAAACAAAACACCTCCCATCTGGTCTGTGTGCTGTGGTGGAAGTATGCAAGGAAGGCCCAACCTACAAATTGAGATCTGATAAACAGCCCTGTGCTGCTCTTCCCACCTTCTTCCCGTACCAAGGTTTTCCCATTTCCAGGAGGGGCTCCTGTATGTTTTGTGTCCAAGACATTAAATTATATACCTCTTAGCTTACAGGAGTGGACAACAATGAGAGCAATTCCGTGGGGTGAACTGACCCTCCTTCACAGCAACAAGGCGAGGAAGCTGCTGCTACTCACACGGAGCTTAAGCATCACGAGATTCAGGACGAGGCGTCCTCACTGATGTACCAGTGTTGTGCTGGAACTTGTAGGAGGCGAATGGCCTTTAGGAAGGATTGATGGGTTTTGGAGGGACTTAGTGTTCACAGAGGGATGGATGAGTTCTTGAGAAACAGAGTGCATTCTCATAAAGTGAATCTGGCACCACTCCCTAGTGCTTTATGATGTGACCTCTTATCTGCTCTCCCATCACTCAATGTCACCTGAAATATTACAGTGTACCATGAAGCCCATAGCACATGCAGCTGCCAGATCTTGAATTTCCTGATATCAAAGCTGTGAGCTTAATAAACATCTCTCTTTACAAAGTACTCAACCTCAAATATGTTGTCATAGCAACACAAAGTGGACTACCAAGACAATTGGTTCTTTTAATCCAAATACACCAGTCTGATGAGTTCTTTTCCATAACCTGTATATTTAAATTAAAAAAGCAGTACCCTGAATAATAATAAAGGCTAACATTTACTGAGTTCTGAGTATGTGAGAAACAATTGGCTATACCCTTTGCATGTATTATTTTAATAACAACTTAAAGACTTCATTTGAGCTCTTAGAGGCACCTGCTGTCATCATCAATTATAGCTAAGGAAAGAGCACTGTGAGTGAACAACTTTGCCTGAGGGTACACCATGGTAGACTGAGGGTTTATGCCCCAGTTGATTAAGCACTCGGAGAGAAGGCTTACAGATATCCCCTAATCTATAAAATAATTGAGATCACCTCATTATACCTTCTCTTCTACTCAAATTGAGTTTTATTGATTCATTTGTGATTTAAGACTTCCTTAGTTCCCCCATCCACCGTGAAAGAATAAATTAGACCAAGGGGTAGAGAAACAAAATGAATTGGGAAAAAAAAATAACCATCTAAATGGAAGAAATCTGTGGTTTATGTTTAATCCTCTCTGTGAAACAAACAGAGTGCTTCCAGGGTGGAAGTGGGAGTTACTAGTACTATATAGCAAGCCTGCATAGGTGTTTGGGTATGGACATTTGGAAGCACTTCCCTCACTGTTCCGTTTCTTCCTCTGCAAAATGTGGTTAAATAGAATGCAATCCTTTGAAGAGAGCTGGCTGAATGCGTTACCATGCTAAGCACACAGCAGTCTTTTCATTACCCTGCTTCTTCTTTGCTGCTTGCCAAGTGGGTCAAGCTGGCAATCAGGAGGCCAGGTCTCTGCATCCAGCTCTGCCAGTGATTCCGTACCATGCGACTATCAACAAATTACTCCCCTCTCCTCGCTAAACTGGACTTTGGGGTCTTTAATTATCTTTCTTCTTTGGCACATACTGATGCTGGCTTCTCTGCTTCTTCCAGACAGTGATTCCAAAGCTCACCACTGTTAAAGTGCTTGCTAGACCAGTCACCACCACCCCTACAAAAGGCCTTCCTTCTCTAAAAGGCTTCCTCCTCATGTTTCCTACCCAACTGTTTTCTACTGAGGGCAAACCAGCAGATCCAGTTTCTAAGTTTTGATTTGTAATCCTTGGTAGAAATTCTAATATGTGAAGCCTACTTTCTCCTTCAGTGTGAGTTATACTATGCTGACAGCCTGGATTCCTAAAGCCACCACTTACCATTATTGTTCCTACACACAACGTTTAGAACCTGAGCACCTAGCACTGTGCGTGGGACTTAGTAAATGCTCAATAAATATTTGTTGAACAATTAGCAAAGAGGAGAAAACAGCATTAATGAGATGTTCTTGAAAAGGCCCTAATTTAGATCTTGGTCAGGATCCACCTTTGTAAAATGATCTACAAGGTGAAGCTTGCCCTCAATTTTTTTTTTCTTAGTTCTCTCTGGCCTCTCCAGTGTTTGAAATAGTGGACATGTTTGGAACAGTGTTTGAAATAGTGGTAGAGACATGTTCATGCCAACACTATCAGTATTCATTTGTAATACATTGCAGATACATGAAGAACATCCACATTTTAAACAGGGAAATTAGAGCTTGTAGATCAAAGTCATCAGCTGTCCTCTCTAGTCTAAGCCTGGCGTTCTAATGATATAATCCAGGTCAGCCTTCTTAATGCCTGCCCCATCTCAAATTCTAAAAAGTTTGGTATTCTTGAAGCATTTTCCAAGTTCGAATGCACTTATAACACAGGCTCTTCCTCTAGCCACGGGTCTGAAAGTGCCCCTTGCCCACCCTCCCAGTTGTTACAGCTCTTTTTCTTCATTAACTGCAAAGTTAATGCTCCACCAAGCTGAAGATCTGCCCTCCTCACACTCTTTCTGGCATATATGTCATGCACTCAGCACTACTGCTGATGGTCCTAGGTCTCCCTGAAGAAACAGAATTTTCTGTTGTTATAGAAGTGCATCTTGTTTCCCCCGCTCAAGACTTTATGCAAGGAAAACTTATTCTTTAAAAAAGGGAATGGATAGAGGAATGAAAGGAGGGATGGGGATGGGGAAGAGGAAGTGGAGATAAGAAGAAGGAGGAAGAAGGAAGAAAGAATGCCTGCACATATTGATTTTGATTTAAAAGACTAAGTCTAACACTCTTGTTTAAAAGGCCTTTGCCTGTTGTCTGCAAAACAAGCCTGCTGTAGGGTTCCCTGGGGTTAATGGGAAGCCTAGACACAACCAAACTCAAATCTGAAGTTATAACATTTTGGAACTACTGCACCAGGGTCTTCCTTGGACAGTGCTCAACACATAGGGACACACCATTTCCTTTCAGGTAGCTTTCCCAACCTTCTGGGTGGCCTGGCTTCACAGGGCAGACACTGTTCTCTAAACATCTACAAAGAAAAGCTAGGACAGATAGAACTGAGGGAAAATGGTTCCTTATCTGAGCTTGTCAAGCTGGGGACATTTTCTGGAAGATTGATCATCGCAGTTCCAGCCTGAATCAAGTTAACAGCTTGGCTAAGAAATAAAAGAGCCATGGGAGAAAGTAAAAGAAACCTTGGCGGAGAGTTTTTAAATCCAAATCTTGATTTAACGGTGTCTTGAACTAACCGCCCCCTCTCCCTCCTTCTCTCCTTCTCTCCCTCCTTCTCTCCTTGTCTCCCTCCCTCCCTCCCTCTCCCTCCTTCTCTTCTCTCTTCCTTCCCTCCCTTTGTTTACTTTCCTTTCTTCTTTTCACCACATATTTCAGTAAATGTAACACATCTGAGCTCATAAGTGGGCTTATTTTCTTGCCCTTCCCAACCACAAGCTTTCCCATAAACAAGAGTTATCAACTACTTACCATGTAAATCACCATTCAAACATCTCCAGTAGACAGCCTGCACACGCAGATCTCAGGCACAGCTACTCCAATGCACTCATTTCTGCATATCTTCTGGGCTGTCATAATCCTGCCAAGGACTCCAGTCTGTTGACAAATTCCACTGAAAGAGTAAATAATTGTGAGGCATTGTAAACCTTTAGAAAATCACTGCAGTATCCACACCAAGACCTGGATTAGGATTTAGAGTGACACTTGTAATCCTTTAAATTGATCCCACCTGTAGCCGAGTTAGAGCTGACCTAAATGCATTGACCCAGAGATTAACAATTTGAATCCTCTAGACATACGCACCCTCCACAGACGACTGCCTTCTTCTACCTTTCCAGCGAGGCTCACGCAGCCTTGGATTTTTTGCCTGTGTGTTCCTCCATTCCCCCCACCCCTCTGCCTAATAACTACAAAGCTCCCTTTCTCCAGGAGCGCTCTAAATGCCAGAACATTCATCAGCCGTGGTGATTCTGGTCTGAGATATGAGTGATGATCCAGACTAAGACCTGAAAAATTCAAAGGAGATAAAATTCCTCTTCCTCTTAGAGGTGCCCTCCCCTTAAGGACCTGCACTTCCTGCAAAGAAGGGATTCTAGGTTCCCTGCACGCCAGTCTTCCCACCCTCCCACTTAGACTTCACATCTGTGCTTTTCCCATCATCCCCCACCCCCTAGATGCCTGCTCACCATTCAGTCAGGGCTCTGTTCTGGAATCCAGAGTTTAAGAGATGAGGTATCAAAGAATAAAAATGATTTGTATTAAGGAAAGGTTACTACATGACAACCATTTGATAATAGCTTAATTTTGTTATAACTCACCTATCATATTTACTTCCCTAATGCATATGATTTAGAGGTTTTTAATATATCCACGGGATTGTACAATTATTACCATTCTTTCATCCCAGGACCATTTTCACTTTCCCCACAAGGCAATTCTATGCTTGAATAAAAATTACCCTGAATTCTCCCTTTCTCCCCCTGCCTAGGTAACCACTGACCTGCTCTCACTCTCTGGGGATTGCCTACCCTGGAAAGTGCATATAAATAGAAGCATGCACTGTGTGGTCTTTGGAAGCCACTTAGCATTGTATTTCCAAAAGTCACGCTTGTTCTATCATTCATGATTACTCCATTCCTTTTTATGATCAAATAATATTTCACTCTCTTGGACTCTCTTGCACTTATTTTATTTACATTCTTTTGAACATACCACACTTTGTTCCATCACACCCTCTTGGAATCACAGCATTTTGTTTGTTTATACCCTCTTAGACATATCACACTTTCTTTTTCTCTTTATTAGATATTTTCTTCATTTACATTTCACATGTTATCCAGAAATTTTCCCTTACCCTCCCGAGTCCCCGCCCTGCTCCCCTACCCACCCCCTCCCACGTAATGGCCCTGGCATCCCCCTGTTCTGGGGCATATAGAGTCTGTATGACCAAGGGGCCTCTCCTCCCAATGATGGCCAACTAGGCCATCTTCTTCCATATATGCAGCTAGAGACATGAGCGCAGGGGGAACTAGTTAGTTCATGTTATTCTTCCACCTATAGGGTTGAAGACCCTTTCCGCTCCTTGGGTACTTTCTCTAGCTCCTACCTTGGGAGTCCTGTGTTCCAACTAATAGCTGACTGTGAGCATCCACTTCTGTGTTTTTATACCACTTGGACATACCACATTTAGTTTATACCATCCAGGATATAACACACTTTTCTTTACACCCTCCAGGACCTTTGACTTACTTGGATGTATCATATTTATCAAACAGCTGATTGGTATTTTGGCTGCTCCCACTTTTCAGCCATTATGAAATGTTCTATTTCATGTGAAAGGATTTTCTGGGGATTTGTGTGCTTTGTGGGCATATGTGGGGATGTGTGTGCATATATGCAGATACAAGAAGTTCCGTGTCTTCTTCAGTCGCTATCCACTTTATTTTTTGATACAGGACTTCTCACCGAAGCAGACTTTGGCCAAAGTGGTAGCCAGCAAGCCCAGAGGACGCTCTTGTTCCTGTCTCACCATGACTGGGATCTCAGGAGCATGCCACTGTGCTCCGCATTTTTATGGGTGTCCTAGGAAATAAAGTCAGGTGTCATTGCGTGCACAACAAACATTTTATAAACTAAGCCATCTCTGAAGCTGTAATTTCATATAAAATTTCAGTTGGACAGAGAGGGCATTAGAGGCGCACGCCTTTAATCCCAGCACTCGGGAGGCAGAGGCAGGTGGATCTCTGAGTTTGAGGCCAGCCTGGTCTACAGAGTGAGTTCCAGGGACAGCTAAGGCCACACAGAGAAACCCTGTTTCTGAAACAAAACTAAACAAAAGACTAAGTGGAAGTAGTATCTTTTTTCTCTTGGGTGTGTACAAAGAGAGGTCCTGGGCACATGTATTCCCCTTGAGTGTCTGCAGAGGGAGACCATTCTTTCCTTCACCCGCTAAATAAATTCAGGAGGTTGAACTCTAGGCTTCTAGGCTTGCTTGAGAAGTTCCTTCATCTGCTGAGCCATCTAGCTGGTCCCCTGTCTTCCTTTGTAATTATGACTGCAAACAAAAGAAAATATAGTCTCTTTCCATTTAATGATTTTTTTCCTCCTGAACACTACAGAGGACTTCATGGAAAAGTGGCAAAGGCTGTGCATAGCATTAGCGCACAACTCTCATAGTCCTTTCATGACTAGGGTGAAAGTTGTAGTGTGGGCAATAAAAATAGATCCACCATGGCAAACCCGTGGTTAACCATTCAGAATGAAGCCTTGGATAAGTTATTTCATTAGGTCAGGAAATGGTGTGCGAACCTGGGGACCATGTTAGGGAAAAACAAGTATGAATGAAGAGGAAAGCTACCATGCATTTCCACATCCAATTAGGGCACTTATTGGCAACTTTAAAAATTTAAACTGAAAAATTGTTTCATGTGACCCACTCCACTGAAATGTTAGTAAATGATGGGGTCATAAGTGGAATACACAAAGTGTGGTTTGAGAACCTAGAACTTAATAAGCTTGCTATATTTCTTCAGACTGCACGGGCGGGATGGAAAGTAACTTTCATGCATATATTATTTTCGTGCACACATGTATTTATCTATGACATCAGTAGTGAGTTTGTTTTGCTGCAGTTTTAACAAGACAGGTGGAAGACTGTTCCTGCTATATTTAGTCCAGAATACATGCCCAGAATAGAGCTCAGTGCTGACCTCTAGTGGTCAACTTCGCAACTGAAATTAAAACCAATACTGCAATGACAGCACATAGCCACACGATGTCACTATTACATCATTATGACTACAAAAACACTTTGTGGTGGAGAACAGTGCAAAATCATTAAGATATTTTGTTTATATGAAATGTCCTATTTGTGTGAGCATTTCCGTTTTTGAGAAAAGGTCACACATTACACAGCAGACTGGCCCAAACTTGTGGCGATCCTTGTGCCTCTGCCTCCCAAGATTAGAGACACTACCCTGAGTTTATATTTTATACCAGGGTGTTTTCAAACTCACAGACCGACCTAATCTTACTCCCTAATTGCTAGGATTAAAAGCAGGCACCATTATGCCTGATTCAGTTTATTTTCAAAATATATTATGACACATGTGTTCATTACAATCACAGGTTGACTCCATGTCAAACTGGATCTCTCTTCAAATACCAGGTTCACTTTTCCTAACTTTCTACACTGGAATTAGATGTGTAAGTTCCTTAAATCCTGAGTTTGCTCGTGCGGAGGAAGGATGATGATGGCCTTTTAAGTCTATGGTAGGCCCTCTGCACCTTTGCATTTGGAGGCCCTGTCCCGTGTCTTCTCCCACATACATTGTCATGTATAGGTAAATGTACCTTTAAAAAATAATTTAGAGGCTTAGAGAGATAGTTCAGCCGTTAAAGAGCATTGGCTGTTCTTGCAGAAGGCTGGGTTTCCATTCCCAGCATCCATGTGGCAGCTTACAACCATCTGTAACTTCAATTCCAGGAGGTCCAGCTTCTTCTGCACTCCTCAGGAAGCAGGCATGCCTGTGATACTCAGGCATCTATTTGGGCAAATACTCATATGCATACTTCTTAGTAGAGATTATATATACACAGGAGTTCTCATAAACTTAACATCCAAGCATACACTTTGAGAAACTACTGGGTTTTTCTAAATTAAACTATAAGCATTCATAAAACCAATGCAGTGTATGTTTTGACATTTACTTACCATTTATTGACTTGGATTTCAGAATTATCTGGATATGTTGAGACAATACCTTCAAGAACTTTAGCCAAGCTTCAAATTCTTTTGTAGGCCCTTTAGAAATGTATAGGTATAAGGCACTGTGCTGATGATATTTGAAAACAAGAGCCTCTAGTTAATATTATCATTTAACTTACACATTACTATTATGGCTGCAGAATATTCATTGTGTCCCTTCTAAAGTGAGGTCAGCTATGTTCTAGGATTATAAATTTAGGTTGTCTCCAGTTTTCTCATTATAAACAATGCTGCAATGTGAAATCTTTAAATATAACCCTATTTACAGTATGGTAGGATGCTTTTAGGATAGATTCTCAAAAGTGAAATGACCACATCAATGTGCATGAAGATCAGTTATAGGTCATAGCATATGTGTTGTAATCATTTTATAAAATATTAGGACCAGTTTGTGCTCTCACCAAGAGTGAATGAAATAAAAGTGCCCATCCTACTGCTTATCCAATGCTTTGTGGGCCTTCTAAAATGACATTTTATATGATTTAATATTAAAATTTTATTGCCATAATTTTAGAAGACAAACCCACATCTGTATTTTTCTGCATCTAAGGTCTAAGAGTAGGCAGAGGATTCCCCCAAACTAGTATTTTTCACCATTATGTAGAACTACACAGTGTGGGGCCTATGAGATGGCCCAGTAGGTAAGGACACTTACTGCTGTTAAGAGTGAGAACCTGAACTCAGTCCCTGCGAGTCACAGGGTTAAAGGCACACACACACACACACACACACACACTCATAAATGCACACAAAATAGTAGATAAAATGTAATTTTAAAAAATAAAAGCGAAAAAGAAAGAAGTGTGCAGTGTGACATACTATAAATGTCTTACAATCAGATAATATAAACAGGTTCGTTCTGCTCCCTTTACATGTCAGAATGTGATATGGCTAGGAATTTTCATATATAGAAGATGGCAGCAACTAAATGCATTTATATAAAATTTGGCAGGTTAAAGTGGCCTGGCAAGAAAGAAAGGAGTGTGTGTGTGTGTGTGTGTGTGTGTGTGTGTGTGTGTGCTCGAGAGTGCACTTGTGCATGCAGGCACATGAGCCAGGGCACAGGCCGGCCTGCATGTGCATGCACACACATAAACACATGTGTTTTTCCTCTGGTGTTCATTATCCACCTTACTGAGTATCTAGAGCAATTGAGGTTCTGTATTCAAACACAGCCTCCTGACCTCATTTCTCACTAATGGCTCTCATATATGGTTATTCTTATGATGGGCTACATAAATGAGATAAATATGAGAGAAAAATCTCAGAAATACTGTACCAAGCAAGGGTCTTCTGCTTATGGCTGACTAAATACTGTTGCTGAGAACAACCAGAACAATCAGAAGAAATCCCAACCTGCTGCCTGCCCAGGTTCCCCTTTCAAGACATCAGAGACATGGGACCAAGAAAGAAGTCAATTTCCAGAAAGAAGGGGAAGGGGAGCTCATTGAGGCAAGCTCAGATTTAAGCGCATTGGGTTTTCCCTTTGGGTAAACTGTCAGGCTGTGACCTAGACACAGGGAAAAAAGGCAGAAAATCCAGCATAGTTACAGTAATGTTCCCAAATTCCAGTGGGGGGGGGTGAGTTTGAGATGGGCCTAGCCCTGCTAAGGTTCCAGCTGCCGTGATTCTGAGGAGGAAACATTAAAAAAAAAAAAAATGGAGCTGCCATTAAGTGCAAACATCAGTATTTGGTAACTTTCTGGTCATTTTGCAAAGGGCAAAGGGCTAGATATGAAGAAAGTGGCTTTAATAAGTAGTGTGGCTTTTGCAAGTGCATCATAAAACTAATGAGGACCTTCTTGAAGAACACTGACTCTGGAAACCCCCAGTCCCTGCATCTCAGGCTGTGTACGTCTGGAGCTCAGGGATGTGCTGGCCTTGACATAAAGAGAGCCAGCAAATATGGTGATCTAGCCTCCAGTCTTAGCCCAATGGTTGCATTGGTTGAAGTAATTTTTATGTCTGCCTCTTGGCAGAAAACTATGGGTCATGTTCAGAAGAACACAAGGTCATCAAGAGTCTGTATATTTTTTCAAGCACAAATGCAAAGTCAGTTTAAAAAACAGTAACAGACATATGAAGAATAACACCAGTAAGAAAACTTACAGAAAATATGGAAAGACTCATGATGACCCAGTTATGGCAGCTAAATAGCAAGGACTATAAACATTTAAGAAAATAAAAGATGACACAGTGGATTTTACCAGAAAACCATAATGTAAGAAAAAAAAATCAAATGAAAATCCAAGGCTGAGAAACAGATGAAGTTATAAACTAAAGAGAATTATGTTTCATCCAATATAAAGCCCAAGGTTTACCAATATGTTGTAGTATATACTGTCCCTTTTTAAAAAGTTTTATTTGGTTATTTTATTTACTTACATTTCAAATGTTCTCTTCCTTCCCTGTTTCCCCTCCCTAACCCACCTATCCCTTTCCCCTCTCCCTGTCCCCTGCTTTTATGAGGATGCTCCCTCACCTACCCATCCACCCCCACCTCACAGCCCTAACATTCCTCTATGCTGGGGTACTGAGCCTCCACAGAACCCCCCTTCTCCCATTGATGCCAGATAAGGCCATCCTCTGGTACATATGCAGCTGAAGTCATAGGTCCCTCCATGTGTAATCTTTGGTTGGTGGTTTAGTCCTTGGGAGCTCTGGGGGGTCTGGTTGGTTGATACTGTTGTTTTTCCTTTGGGGCTGCAAACCCCTTCAGCTCCTTCGTCCTTCCCCTAAGTCTTCCATTGGGGTCCCAGTGTTCAGTCCGATGGTTGGCTGCAAGCATCCGTGTCTGTATTTGTCAGGCACTGGCAAAGCCTCTCAGGAGACAGCTATACCAGGCTCCTGTCAGCAAGTACTTCTTGGCATCTTCAATAGTATCTTGGTTTGGTCTGTATGTGAAATGGATCCCCAGGTGGAGCAGTCTCTGGATGGCCTTTCCTTCAGTCTCTGCTCCACTCTTTGTCCCTGCATTTCCTTTAGACAGAAGTAACTCTTGATTAAAATTTTTGAGGTGGGTGGGTGGCCCCATCTCTCAACCAGGGGCTGTGCCTATCTACTGGGTATGGTCTATATGTGCCTATCTACTGGATATGGTCTCTACAGGCTCTCTCTCCCCTTTGTTGGGTATTTCAGCTAATGTCATCCCCCATTGAGTCCTGGGAGCCTCTTGCTTTTCTGACATCTGGGACTTTCTAGTGGCTATCTCTGGTTCCACATTCTCCACTGCTACACACCTCCATTTAATTTCCTGACCCTCTGTACTTCTCCCCTCATCTCCTCCCACACCTAATCCTGCCTCCCATTTTCCCTCCCTCTCTTCTCTTCTTCCCAGGTCCCTCCTCCCTCTACCTCCCATGATTATTTTGTATACTGTCTCTTTTGAAACTCTGTCCTCCTCTCTTTTGGAATACATTTAGAGACTTCCAGTCTTCATGCTTTGTCTACTTTCTACTAGAGTGGGTATATAATATCCTATGCAAATGAAGTGGGCTGCCTTGGCAGTTTGAAACTTGAGCTAAATAATGTACAGTACGCTTGTTCACAGCACCACTGGTGCCTTGAAAAAGTAGTCCATTGTTTTCCTCTATGCTGTGGTTTTTCTGAGACTCAATTGTTCACTTTTCCTGCTAGAAGTGGACCCATCCTCTTCCAAATTGGTTCCTTGACTAGCAAGGATGTTAGTTTGCATAAGTAGTAAACCAACTCTCATACCTCAGTGATTTAAGCATGTAAGACTGTCAAATTCCTCATTCAAAGGGAATAAGCTGGAAGACTATGCTCCACAGATACTTGGGTCCATTCTTGAGCTATGCTCTATGTTAGGCCTTAAGAATCATCAACGTCTAACTGGTAGGATCAAGTGAAAAGCAGGACATTTCTATTCAAATTACAATGTCCACAACTCAGGGATGTGGACATATTTTGCCATAAGCTTTCCCAGTAAGCCAAGATATGTAACCTGGATAGGTGTCTGCCAAGAAAAGAATTTAGAAGCATTCATTTCCACTGTTAAGTGGGAGATAAATCCCAAGCCATCTTCCCATGATACACAGTTTTGAAACCTATATAGTATTTTCCTATACATACATACCTATATCAAATTTTAATTAATAAACTAAGCACAGGAAGAGGTTATCCATGACTAAGAATAAAATATTACCATGATATCAACCTACTGTGATAAAGCTGCCAGGCTCAATGTTCTTTGTACTTTGAGAACATTATTTTTTAATATTAAATATTTATGAAGCATCTCAGAGGAATATAATTAGGAAAGAATATGAAACATACATAATAAAAGTGCCTGAAGTAAACATGGTGAAACCAGAAAAACCGAAACCAAACCAACCAATCAAACAAACAACCTCTTGTGGAAATGTTTCCAAGTTTCTTATAAAAAATAAAAATTATATAAATCAAAGCTAAGAAGATGAAGTAACTGATGTAGCTGTATGAAGTGCAAAAGCCAAAGGTTTGAAAACAAAGTGTGAAGATGATTAAGGAAATAAATAAATATTTGTTAGCATTGAACAAAGGCTCCCTGGGTGGTACCCACCTGTCAGAGCCTGAGTGGCACAGCATGTGACCTTCACAGCCCTTTCAGTTCCTAAGAAAAGTATCAACCTGGGTAGAAGTGGCAGAATGGAAACACCCAATTCTGTGGTCAGGAAAGGGAAGTCAAAGTGAGATCAGAAAGGCAAAGTGGTTAGGTTCCTCCCCATGCTCTTCCAGAGACGATTGTCTATTTCCTTTGAAAACATTATTAACTGGAGCACAGGTTCCTTGAACAGCAACCACAGCACACTATGTAGCAAACAAGCTGATAACGAAGACTGCTACTAAATGAGTAATCAGAGGTTAGAATGTGCAGCCTGTATACAAATGATTCATGTCTCACCCAGGACAACACAAGATGAACTGCAGGCAACTGAAAACTTAAGAATTGTTTTACAATATATATACGTGTGTGTGTGTGTGTGTGTGTGTGTGTGTGTATGGAGCATATTTGGTCACAAGAAACTGACACTTTATAAACTGTGGCTTCATAAAGATTTCTGTAGTGATGAACCCCTACAATCCATACGATAGCCAAAGTCATCTGTTTCTTGCTCACAAAATACTTTAATCAAGACAGTGAAATAGAAGAATATTTTTTGAGACAAGGTCTCGTTTTGTAGCCCTTGCTATCCTAGAACTTGCTAAGTAGACTAGGCTGGCCTTGAACTCACAGAGATTCACCTGCCTCTGCCTCCCTAGTGGTGAGACTAAAGTCATGCACCACCACACCTGCCACAGGAGATAGGATTTTAGCAAATAAGAGTTTGTAAGGGGGGAAACAGGGGAATTGGTGTAAACAGAGAGAAAAGAACATTGTCTGGTTTGACTGGATCATGGAATGCATATTAGGACCACCATGAAGCAAGGCTACAGGTGATAGGGTCCTGAATATAAGACTGAAATCTACAGATGATATCCAACATGACCATAATAAAATAATAATTTTAAAAGGCTAGGAAATTTTTTAGTTATTCTTTGAAAATTTCACATACATGTACAATGTGTTTTAATCATATCCGCCTTACATCACCTTCCAAATGCTCCTGGGTCAGCCCCCGCCCCACCCCCACCCCTGCCATGAGTCTCCCTCCTAGCATCATATCTTTCTTTTCTACCCTGAATCTCAGTAGTGCTACCTATGTGTGCATGAGTTAAGGGCTATCCAGTTGAACATGTTACCCACTGACTTTTGAGTAAAAGTTTGTTGGAATATATTCTTGTGTAGTTAATTACATACTGTCCACTGATGCTATCCATATATGGTGGTAAGAATCAGTAGTTACAACAGGGGACACAGAGCCTACTAAGCCTAAGCATATTTGCTGTCTGGACATGGACAGAATAGTATTACTAACCACTGTCATAAGCTACTGGGGACCTGGGGGGCAATGTCAGCCTGGTCTCCAGTCCAGCTGAGGTCTTCAACCCCTGTGGTACCCGTGGGTGGTAAGTTCCACCTACATGGGACAGAAGGTATTCGATCATGTCTCCTGGACCCTTGGCTCCTGTCAAAGTTACCACCCCCACAGCTCCCACAAGAAAGGCTCCTGGCTAGCAGTCATGTAGACAATGTCCCAAGCTTCTGTCATTCTGGCTAGACTCCTTACCACGGTTACCTAGCAACAGCAAGATAGTAGCCCACTATAAGAGAGGCTGCTTGGCCCCTCCTCACTCTCTTACTTACTCTCTCTAAGCTTTTACCTCTCTTACTCTCTAGATTTCTTCTTCTTCTTCTTCTTCTTCTTCTTCTTCTTCTTCTTCTTCTTCTTCTTCTTCTTCTTCTCTCTCTCTCTCTCTCTCTCTCTCTCTCTCTCTCTCTCTCTTTTCCCCTTTCTCTCCTTGTGGCTATGGCCAGTCTCTCCCTCTCTCTTTCTACCTTTTCTCCTTTCTCCCTGCCTTCCTACAATAAAGCTCTAAAACCATAGACTATCTCTGACCATCAAGGCCCGCCTTGCTTGAATGATGGGATAGGCTTTCTCCTACAGAAGGCTTTCCTATGTTGCAGCCACGGACTGGACTAAGGACTCTTGCCTGCATGGGAACCACCCAGCGCTCCCTCTCCTTCTGCCTTCTTCCCTTATCTCTGAGGCAGAGTGCAACCCTGAGACCCCTATTCTGTTCTCAGCTTCTCCGATTTATCCAGCATGGGATGCCGGAGACTGAGAACCTGGTACTTGGGGCTGCCCCTTGTCCACCATGCACCGTGTGGGGTCAGTGGCCTAACACAGCCAGATGCCCACCCCGGGCCGCATGGAAAGCGTCTGGCAGTCCTACGTCTCCCCGCCCAGAGCACAGGAACTCTGGCAGGATGTGGATTCTCTTTCACCCACCTCTTTTGGCTACACCCCCGCCCCCGCCCTCAGGAACCACTATAGGAAGTTAAGCAAGTGAAATAGCACCACTGCAGGGCTATAGTGGTGCATGTCGCTTATCCCAGCACTTGGTAGGCAGAGGCAGTCAGATCTCTGTGTTCAAGGCAAGCCTGGTCTACAGAACGAGTTCCATGACAGTCAGGGCTAAACCGAGCAACCCTGTCTCAAAACAGACAAACAAACAGAAACCAAACAAGCAAAAAACAAGCAAACAAGCAAACAAACCACTACCAACAAAAAGATGTACATTGACTTGTGTGAGCCAATTTTTTGCCTTGAGCTATTGTTCTATTTGTTACTTTTCTGTTGCTGTGATAAATAGCATGTCCAATGCAATTTAAGGAGGAATGAGTTTATAGTTTTCTGGCTTTAGAAAGATAACAACAGGGAGACATAGCAGCAGTTAGTTGACATGAAGGTATGAAGGCAGGAGCAGAATGCTGAGACATCACAACCCCTAAACAGAGCATCAGTAGAAAATAGAGCAAGACAATAAACACCCACGGCCCGCTCTCCAGCAAACCTCCAACTCCCAAAGGTTCTACACTATCCATGAACTAGGTACCAGCTGGGGACCAAGTGTTCAAATATCTGAGACTATAAAGGACACTGTCCTATAAATCATGACAGAATGGCTAGAGAGGGGTCAGGTAGACTATGAGGAAATAATTATAATAATCATAGCAGCAGTAATAGATGTTGTCACTTAGTGGCTAATATTTTACAGGTATGTATATCTTGCAAGTATTATAAAAGTTTTTAACTTCAGAACAACCACGTAAAACACATTCCTAGTTTTCATGGTGTACACGTGAACTCAGCTTTCTATGTTTGAAGCAGCAAAAACCAGTTTTGCAGTCTAAATGAATCCACCACCTATCACTCCTTTGAGGCAGTGCTTGTGAAAGGTGGGCTTTCTTTTTCATCCTGTTGACCATTATTGCGATAGGAATTAGATATGTCTAGTCACACTAAACCTCATAGAAGCGATTTTTATTTTCAGATTTGTTCTGGGGGAAGGGTTCTGTAACCTGAAAGTTTTCCATTGTTCTGTTTAATACCTGTGGTTGTTTCAATGAGAATGGCCCCCAAAGATGCACAGATTTGAATCCTTGATCAGCAGGGTATGTCACTTTTGAAAGGATTAAGAGGTGTGGCCTTAGTTGGAGTAGGTGTGGCCATGTGGAGGAAATGTGCTACTGGGGGTGGGCTTTGAGATTTCAAAAGCCCAAGCCAGGACCAGTGGCTCTCTCTTTTCCTGAAGCCTACTGATCAGGATGTAGAATTCTCAGCTACCATGTTTGCCTGTGTGCTGCCATACTTCTCACTATGATGAAACCTCACCATGGACCAAACCTCTGAAACTGTAAGCAAGCCACAACTAAATGCTTTTAAACAAAGAATTGTCGTCGTCATGTTATATCTTCATAGCAATAGAACATCGACTAAAATAATACTGTATCAAATCATACTGTTACATGTGCATGGTATTGCTATGTATAAATTATGGTCTTTAAATTAAAATTTATTTCAAAAAGAAATAGTAGGAAATGAACAGACCCCCACCAATACACTAGAAATAAGGTGGAGAAAGAGATGAGAAAGAGCATTGAGAAAGTTTAAAATAGCATGTTGAATGTAGAGCTAAATCCAAACAGATCTGCAATCACAATACATAGATTAAAGTAACATCTCCATTTAAAATCAAAGAAGGCAATGAGATGGCCCAACAGTGTGATGACCTCAGCACGAAGCATGAGGATCTGAGTTTGCACCCCGGGAACCATGTGGTAGCAGGAGGGAGCTGACTCTTGGAAGTTTTCCTCCAGCCTCTACAGGAGCACTGTGGCATGTTTACACCCCTCACACCACCCCACTTGCATGCAATAATAACTATTTTTAAACTTAAGGTCAAAAACAGGACAATAAAGACTTCTAGTCCTAATCATAAAGGGTTAGATTTTTATCTCCTTAACTCCCAGTCTATGTAAGAAAAAAAAAAAAAAAAAAAAAAAAAAAAAAAAAAAAAAAAAAAAAAAAAAAAAAAAAAAAAAAAAAAAAAAAAAAAAAAAAAAAAAAAAAAAAAAAAAAGAGTTGCCATGGAAGGGGGAGCACCCTCGTAGAACTAAGGGGAGGGGGATGGGATGGGGTGGGTTCCAGAGGGGAAACTGGGAAAGAGGATAACATTTGAAGTGTAAATAAATAAAATATCCAATAAAAAAGAAAAGAAAAGAAATTATTATGAACCAGCTAAAAAGCTCCATGTGCCATTCAGGCCCGCATTATCAGCGATGCGTCCTAGTGGCTACTGTGCTTCGTGGCCAAGATACTACACAATATGTAGAAGAGTGGGAAGCAGTCAAGTCACGGCTCTGTGTTCCAGAAGACCCCTAAGCAAACCTCAAAGTCACCTCCTGCCCCCCTTCCCTGTGACAGAGTTCCTCCAACAAGGCCACCCCTCCCTATGGGCCTATGGAGGGTATTTTCATTCAAACTACCACACACTTTCCTTCCTAGGACTGACTGCCATCATTAGGGTTATTTTCTACTATTGGCTGCTGGGTATGATTAACTTGCCCCAAAATGTTCCCTCAGCACTCTGCTTCATGATTTATTCTGATAGAGGACATATTCAAAGATGCATAGTTTTTTTGTTTTATATTTGTTTCTCATCATGGATGGTTGTGAGCCACCATGTGGTTGCTGAGATTTGAACTCATGACATCCAGAAGAACAGTCAGTGCTCTTAACCGCAAGCCATCTCACCAGCCCTTAATGATGCTTCTTAAATATTTTAACCTCCCTCGTAGCCCACCATCCACCAGAAGTAATGGAAAAGAAAGGACACAGGAGAAGTGAACCTATTTAGTAAGGTTCTTTGGAGCAACTCCATCTGTATTGTCCGGAAATCTGCATTTCAGTTCACAGGTTCACAGAGGCAGCTCGATTCACATGCAAGCACTTCACAGATACACAAGCAATCCACTTTGGTAGAGTCGGGATAGCAAGCAGGAATCAGCAGTGGTAGCTCTACCTAGCAGAGACAGCCAGGCCTCAGCCAGCAGGAGGGACCAGAAAGAATGCAGGAGAAGTTCTCAGCTGTGCCTCTCAGCAAAGAGAAGATCTGTGAAGAGCAACAAGCCTTGCACAGCTAGCTCTACAGGCAAGCCAAGCTCAAGCTCCTCTTACTGTCAGTCAAGTCCTTTTTGATACTCCCTCCAAACATCGCATGCCTTCCACAGGACTTGCCTCAGCTCCTGCATCTGTCTCAGCTGACATCCCTCCGCCAGTCAGTCAGAGTCCAAGGAAGTAGCAAGAAACTGCAGCACAGCACGAGAAGCTTCTAGTATCTTTTTTCTCTATGGAGTCCCTAGAAATGCAGCTCAACTAAGAGATGTAAGGTGGTCCGATGCATGTGTGTTGTTAGCAAAGAATCCTTCATCCAAGCTTTATGTAAAAATATAAAGAAAGAAAAACATGAGCACATTATAGAACACAAAATTGAAATAGATTGCAACACATATCACCTACGAGGGCTGACTCATGAAGAAGAAATTGAAAATATGAACAGAGCAACAGCTAGTAAGGTCATTGAATTTGGTTGGGTATAGAAGGAACACACCCCAGTGCACCAAAGCTCATATGTGACAAAACACAGGGAACATGAAGTTGACGGTGGAAAAGTCAAAACCTTTTCCTCCAAGATCAGGAAAGGAAAGGTTCTTTGGAACAACTCCCATCTGTGTAGAAATGTAAGGGTTCTTTGGAAAGTCAGTTGGATGGTGTTTTGCTGGGGCAAACACATAAAGGATCTTTTTCTGACATTGGACACAGGTGAAAGGCAAAGGCAGACTCGTGAAAGAACATTTCACTGAAGCAGACACAGGAGAAAGGATGTTCTCCTAAAGCAAGCACGTTTGGAAGGACACGTGATGAAGGATTCTTTGCTAACCACATGGATGTATTGGTCTGCCTTACATTACATAGTTGCGCTGCACTTGTCAGGACACCATAGAAAAAGAAGCACCAAAATAATTTTCTGGCGGGGTGATGCAGTTTGTTGCCACTTCCTGGACTCTGGCTGATTGGATGCACATGCAGAAGCAAGGCACATGGAGGACACGTGATATCTGGAGTCTACAAATAGGACTCCACATGGAGGCTGAGCTTGGCTGGCCGGTAGAGCTAGCTGTGCAATACTGTGGGTATTGCGTCTTCGAGTCTTCAGTGATCTTTGTTTCCCTGAGAGAGACACATGGCCTAGAACTTCTCCTGGCATCCCTCTGGGTGCCTCCTGCTGACTCGAGCCAAGTCTGAGGCCTGGCTCTCTCTGCTAGGTTGTGTCATCACTGTTGCTAATCCAACTCTACCAAACTGGACTTCTGGTGTATCCGTGAAGTGTTTGCAAGTGAATCGAGCTGCTGCTGCCTGCTAAGCTGTGAATCGAACTGCTGATTTCCAGGCAAAATAGACAGGAGTCACTCCAAAGAACCTTTCTCAACAGGACCATTCCCCTCATATCCTTTCTTTTCTGCTACCTCAGGTGGGTGGTGGGCTAAAAGGGAGGTTAAAGCACTTAAGAACCATCATTAAAAATAGGATTTGAAAAAAATTAAAGTTACAGGAGCACCTCCCTCTCTCACCACTTTTACTCAGTGTTCTACTGAAAGTGCTTGCCAATTCAATTAAGCAAGAGAAATAAATAAAAAAAATATCCAAGATGGAAGAAAGAAAGTCACAGATAATGTAATTTTCACTATTAAAACAATGCTTACAATTTCACCAAATACTGTAAAAACAAACAAGCAAAATCAAATTTGGTAATGGTGAAGAGGGAAACACCAACCTACAAAAAGCATATCACTTATTTCTATACACTAATAAACGCGAGAGGAAAAGAAATCACAATAGCATCTATAATTACCATAAAGTATTTATGAATAAAAAAGAGGTAAATAATATCTATAGGAGGTAAATAATATCTATAGGAGGTAAATAATATCTATAGGAGGTAAATAATATCTATAGGAGGTAAACAATATCTATAGGAGGTAAACAATATCTATAGGAGGTAAACAATACCTATAGGAAGTGCAGTGCTTGCCCTGAAAGGTCCTCAGGACCAAACCCTGACACTCAGATAAAAACTGGGAGCAGTGATGGTTGCCTATAATGGTACCACTGAGGAGACAGAAATTAGAGCATCCCTGAGGTAGGCTGGCCAGCCACTCTAATGGAACCTATGAGCTCCAGGTTTAGTGAGGCACTGAACCTGACACTGATCTCTGAACTGTACATTATGTTCACATAAGTACACACAACCATACACAGGTATACACAGAGAGAAAGGTAAAAAAATATTGAAGAAAAATGATGTAAACAAAATGAATGATACAACTGAAAAGATACTCTATGCTCATAGATTGGAATTCATTATTAAAATGTCCATATTACCCCAGCCAGCCTATAGATCCAATATAAAAATATCAGTGTCATTTTCACAGACAAATAAAACAAATCCTGAAATCCACACGGAATCACAGAACACCCTGACAGCCAAAGTAATATTTAGCAAAGAGAACAAAGCCAGATATTTCACATATCAAATATGCTATAAGCCTTTAGTAATTAAACCATCATGGTGTGAACCTAAATAAATAATAAACCAAGTGAGAAGAATAAGGATTCCAGAAATAACCACATCCATTTATAATCAAATTATATTTAACAAAGGAACCAAGACCACATAATGAGGAAAGACACAATTCCAATAAATGATGCTAGGAAAATTGGGTATCTACATAAGGGGATAACAAAATTATACCTCTATATCTGAGTAGTTACAAAGTCAACTAATTAAAAATGAAATGAAATATTTACTATAAAATTACAAATTTATGAATAAATTTACAAAACTTATATTAATATAAATGTATTTATAAATTTATGTAATTGAAATTAAATGAAGATTTAAATGTAAGACTAGAGTACATGAAACCAAGAGAAAAAAATTCAGAAGCACAACCAACAAACGTAAAAATTACCAAAGGCTATTAAATCAAACTAAAAACCCTCTTCACAGAAAAAGAAATAAAACAACACATAGGTAACCATCCAGTGGAAAAAAATATTTGCCATGTATACATATGACAAGGATTAATACACAGCATGTCATAAGGAACTCAATTCAGAAAAAGACTTCTAAGTGATGCAATTTTAGTATCAGATAAAAATTTGAATGGGCATTTTTGAAACAGAAACATGTAAATATTCATCAGATATTTGAAAAGTGCATATGATAAGGATCAAGAGTAACAATCAGTAGTCAGAGATAATATGTGAAGAAATGCTGAGCAAAATTTTTCCAAGACTTACAAGAGACATACAAAAGGAACCACTTTAAAACTAAGCAGTATAACAGAGAATATACCAGAAGTTAGTCAAAGCAAAGAGGAAAACTAGTTACAATAGGAAAAATGAAAATACATAATAAGAAAGGTTTTTTTTTCTTCAATAAAAAATTAAAGAAAATGGGAGACAAAATGACACTTTAACAGTTGAGGAAAAGACAACAAAAGCCCTGCAGGCAGTGAAGCAGGAAAGCTAACCGCAGGGCTTCACCTCTCTCTCCATTCCTCCAAATCCAACACCCTAGCTTCATTCCCAGCAGACCACTTGCCATGGCCTCCCACCTCTCCATGCCCATCACTCATGGATTACACAGATCCTCCCCTCCAAACTTCCATCCCCAAACTCACATGGACTTTGGTCAGAACCATTTCCCCAGAATTTCCCAGCTGGAATGCCCTCAGGACTCTTGTTGTAGGGGCTTATAAGGACAACCATATCTACCACTGTACTTTTCCATGAGGATTTGTTATTTCCCAGGCATTACAATTCCCAGCATTCCAGGAAGGTATCTGGTTCCTGGGCAGGTGGGGCTTACAAATTCATTTTGAGAATTATACTTATTCTCCAACCTAACACCAATTCATCTTGTTTTTCCAGCTCCCAACTCCAGAACACCTACTCTGGGAACCCACCAGCCCAGCCTAACAGAGAAGCACGGAGGCCCGCTGAGCATATACCTGAGCTTCTGAGCTTCCCTCTCCCTCCTTTCCTTCATATGCAATGTTCCAGTCTCATCCTCACCACTGTAGCAGATTACCTGATGTGTCCTCTCTTTACTCTCTCACATATTACCAGGGATCTAAACAGATACTAGTGGAACACTCTGCTTTCTAGACTCCTAAGGACTCCTCCTTCCGCCCTAATCCATGCACCTTCCTAAGTGTCAGCTCCAAATACCTAGGAACATGTCTTACCAGGGACCTCCAGTGACCACATCTATCAGAATCCCCAAAGAACTTTCTTCCAGGAAACACACAGATACTATACTCTCCAAAGAATGAGATAAGGCAACAGAAACCAAAGAACGAATCACCCACACAACAAAGACAAGACCAGATATCAGCACCTAGAACATAGGTTTCCAACCTTCCTAATGCTGTGACCCTTTAATATATTTCCTCATGTTGTGGTGACCCCAAACAATGAAATTATTTTCATTACTATGGCATAACTGTAATTTTGCTACAGTTACGAGTCATAATGTAAATATCTATGTCTTCTGATGGCCTTAGGTGAGCCCTGTGAAAGGGTCTGTCAACTCCAGCCATAGGCTGGAGAACTACTAGAACCATAGCTTGAGAACTACTGACCTAGAAGAACCATCTTCTAAAACCCATCTAGATGTACAGAAACTGGTATAAAAACGTAACCTGTAACAGCCAAGACAATATGTCTCCACTAGAGCCCAGTAACCCTACCATAGTAGGCTGTGAGAGTTGCAACATAGCTGAAGCATAAGGCAAAGATCTTAAATGAGCCTTTATGAATTAACAGTAATTCTTAAAGGGAAAAAGAATAAGCCCCCCCCCCCCTAAAGACATCTATGAAAACACATACTAAATGCACTGGCTAGTTTTGTCTATCAACTTGACATAAGCTAGAGTCAGCAGAGAAGAAGCCTCAGTTGAGGAAATGCCTCCATGAAATCCAAATGCTCAACATATATAACCTATAATTTCTTTTCTACCAGGAACAAGCTGATACTTTTCTTGGACTACTTAAGTCCTTATCACCTTGTAAGATTAGAAATAAATTATGTAGCTCTTGAATAGTTAATCCATTTTGTGAGCATTAGCCAATTAATATCTCCCCAAAATCTTTGAAAATCATTAGGTTTATAATTGATCTCTCCTGATTTGTATTTTCTGTGGTCAAATTTTCTGAATACCTATCTTATATCCTAGATAATTAATAGACTCTCCTATTAGTATCTTTTCAGGAACAATTTATAATCCCCAACAAGGCAAAATTCTCTTTATTTCATCAAACATTTTTTTCTAAGATACACATTGTCTGCATCTGAATCAGCCAGAAAAATATCAACCATATAATGATAAATTAACTGGAGTTATCACAGGGAAAGGAGCCTCAGTTGAGAAAATGCCTCCATGAGATCCAGCTATAAGGCATTTTCTCAATTAGTGATCAAATGGGGAGGGCCACTTGTAGGTGGTACCATCTCTGAGCTGGTAGACTTGGGTTCTATAAGAAAGCAAGCTAAGCAAGCCAGGGGAAGCAAGCCAGTAAGTAGCATGCCTCCATGGCCTCTATATCCGCTCCTGTTTCTTTACCTGCTGAATTCCAGTCCTGACTTCCTTTGTTGATGAATAGCAGTGTGGAATTATAAGCTTAATAAACCCTTTCCTCCCCAACTTGCTTCTTGGTCATGATGTTTGTGCAGGAATAGAAACCCTGAATAAGACAAATTGGTACCAGCATAGTGGGGTATTCCTGTGATAACCTGACCATGTTTTGGGGAAGATTGTGGAAGGACTCTGGAACTTTGGGCTAGAAGATCTACTTGATGTTAAGAGCTCTGTGAGATGTTGTGGAGGAGCTTGGAAGATAATGTTGAGAACAGTGCAGAGATGGAGGCCTGGCTTGTGAAATTCCAGAGGGAAGATTAAAGACTCTTATCAGGGCCATTGCTATTTTGATTGTTAAGATTCTGTGGTTCTGGTTAGCTGGGGCTGAAGAATCAGCTGTGATTAACAAGATACCAGAAGTACTAAAGTGAAACCTTTGCATTACTGGGACTATTGATGCTGGTAAGCTGGAGCTAAGAAATTAGTGGTGATTAAGAAGAGAACAACACCATTGAGGTGACATCTTCTGGGAAGTGTTTTCTGAGAGCACAAAGAGGTTGTGCTCCAGAGATAGCCAAGGTTGTACCTCATGCTGCAGCAGGACTTGGTAATGTGTAAAAGTCACCCAGGTGGTACTGGTTTTGAAGGCATGAAGGGGTCATGAAGAGCAGCTGAGGCTCACAACTGTGAGAGGCTATGTAAGGCCATTGTAAAGGTGCAGCCTCAGTTGCAATTGACAGCCCAGGACTGAAGAGGTCATGCAAAGGAGTTGAGGCTTAGCACCATGAAGAAATCCTATAAGAGGCTGTTGATGAAGCCTAGTTACAGTGGAGATGCCAGTACCATGAGATGACCACCAAGAACAGCAGCAACAATGGAGTATAGGCAGCTGGAGCCTAGAAGACAAATTGTGTGCTACAAAGGGCATGGCTGGAGAAGTGACCCAAGCACTTGGAGGAGCCTAGAAGATGGTGAGTGGATCCCAGACATTGAATAGTTGGATTTTGCTTTTGCTTTTGATTGTGACTGTGCCGTGATATTTTTCCCTCTTGAAGTAAGAAGGTATTTTAGTGGAGCCCACAGTTAAGAGACTTTGAATTTTTAAAAGACATTGAATTTTAAAAGATGTTGGATATTTTAAAGGGATTGAATTTTTAATATGTAAAGACTGTGGTTATTGAGATCTTGGAGATGAATAAGAAAGTAAGGGTTGAGGCTTAATAGTTATGTGTTTGTGTGTCAAGTTGACAAGGGGTCAATTTTACTGGCTGGTCTTGTGTGTCAACTTGACACAGGCTGGAGTTATCACAGGGAAAGGAGCCTCAGTTGAGAAAATGCCTCCATGAGACTGAGCTGTAAGGCATTTTCTCAATTAGTGATCAAGGGGGGAGGGCCCCTTGTGGATGGGACCATCTTTGGGCTGGTAGTCTTGGGTTCAATAAGAAAGCAAGCTAAGCAAGCCAGGGCAAGCAAGCCAGTAAGTAGCATGCCTCCATGGCATCTGCATCAGCTCCTGTTTCCTTACCTGCTTGAATTCCAGTCCTGACTTCCTTTTGGTGATGAACAGCAATGTGCAAGTGTAAGCTGAATAAACCCTTTTCTCCCCAACTTGCTTCTTGGTCATAATGTTTGTGCAGTAATAGAAACTATGACTAAGGTACTATCATAGGCCACAACTTGAATAATAAAGA
The DNA here is from genome assembly GCA_902729485.2 of Mus minutoides. NCBI lineage: Eukaryota > Metazoa > Chordata > Mammalia > Rodentia > Muridae > Mus > Mus minutoides. Next base: position 127,701 of record LR753462.1, read on the forward strand.
AGATACTGTGATTCCAGGCTATAAAGAGCCTTACTAATGGCTCTTAAATTTGTTAACACCCTTCATTTTCCTGATTTTTTTAAAAAATCACACACACAGGGGAGTCCTGTGTGTTGAGCACTTAGTTGCTCCTGTAGCCGCTGTTCTAGTGTCTGTGATTTTTCTTTTGTCATAGGACATTGTTCCACCCATACAGGTTTGTCAGTTAGCTATTTTAAAGTTAGTGCATTTGAAAGACCAACACCTGTCTTGTTCTACTCATGGACAACATGAACAGTCTGTGACTGTTCTTGAAAACACCTTTCAATATTTTTCTCAGGAGCATTTTTTTATTTTAAGGTTTATTTCTGAGATTAAAAGAATATTAATATATGTCTTCTATTGCTGCAACAAATCATGTTCCCAGAAATTCATAGCTATATCAGTCACAATTGGCTTTAACTTTCCTATTTGACCTTCTGGCCCTATATACTTAAGCCATTTCACACTTTGTTTTACCTGGGATAAAGTTCAAAGCCCTAGAAACTAAATATCTACCTCTCAATAATGCCAATCTGGAGGTCAAGATTTTGCTGAAATTAATTGTTACATCTGCTCTTGTGTCTACCAAACTTTCTATCTTAGTTAGGGTTTTACTGCTGTGAAGAGACACCATGACCAAGATAACTCTTGTAAGGACATCATTTAATTGGGGCTGGCTTACAGGTTCAGAAGTTCAGTCCATTCTCATCAAGGTGGGAGCATGGCAGCATCCAGACAGATGTGGGGCTGAAGGAGCTGAGAGTTCCACCTCTTGTTCTGAAAACAAACAGGAAAAAACTGGCTTCCAGGCACCTAGGACAAGGGTGATAAAGCCCACACACACAGTGACACACTTCCTCCAACAATGCAACACCTACTCCAGCAAGACCACACCTCCTAATAGTGTCACCCCCTGGGCCAAACATATTCAAACCACCACACATTCCATTTCAATATCACTTATAAATACTTTTAATTTGGGCATCTGTTCATCTATAGCAGATTGCCAAAATATTTGTTTTCTGGTTTCTCCTGAGTTTTCTCTTTTACCTACTGAAGCTGCTCTGAATTTGATATCTGGGTTATTAATGGCTATATCCAGAGCAATGCTGTTTAATTGCTATGCAGATGAGTTTCTCTACTGCTGGCCTGAAATGCCCAATTTTAAGAATGATTCCAGGGCCTGCAAAAGGCTTCCTAGGACCTTTCCCAACAAGGAGTTACCTTGTTGGTCCCTGTTGATCTGCATTCATTTGTCCAATGCTAGCCTTTGCTATACCTTCTGCATTTTCTGTAGGCTCAGGTGTTTTTTGAAGTTATCTTGGCTCTGTCTAAAATTTGTTTAGAAACAATCTTTCTTGCCATGCTCAAGACATCTGACAGTTTGATTTTTCCTAAAACATTTAGAGATAACTTTCATTAAAGTTACACCATAAGTATGAGATCTAATATCTGCTGTTTTTCCAATCCATAGTAATCATAATCACCATTGAGCCAATCTCAGTTAACTTGTTTATTTTTTCATTTTTTTTCTATTTTTAAGCCATCTTAGGTAGCACTATATAGGATCCAAGCACCTTGTATTAAGATATTTCCATCCTTATTTGGCTTATTCTTTTTAATATTACCTAACTCTTTCTTCTCAAGTCTGATAGCTTCTTGAAATCTCCTGCCTTTTCCACATGTCTGCAGCTGGGATGATTTTTCTGCTTGTGTGATGTGCTTACTACCTGGCATTTTTTCTGCCTGATTTCTCTCTCTGTATACTCTTGCTGGTGTGCCTAATAGCCCACCAAGTTTCTACACCCTACACCCTCTCCACGGGTGTAGGCTTTTTCTGCAGCTCTGCTAGCACATGGCACTGGATGCTTGCTCCAGTTCCAGCTGATCCACTCACAGGTAATAGGCAGTTCTGCTGATTGGGTCCCACAAAAGCCAAGTGAAGAAACCACGGCTTCTGTGCACTAGGACCTATTCTTTCCACTGAACTGCCAGCTCACCTGGCTCTGGTCTTCCCTCCAGCTCTGGTTGCAGCCACTGTCTGCTGACAATCAGCAATGTTCCTTATGCTACCATGCACTCTTGTCGTCATCCACTCCCCTCCCTGGGCCCACGTGCCACTGAGTGAGCTGGGCTGCTGTTCACCCTCCTGTAAGAGTGAAGCCTCATGGTAGCAGAGCGCCAGTGAGTGCCAGCAGCTCTGTCACAGCTCTGGAGAAGTCCTCACTTGTAGGCAGGCCTTGCACTTCTCTCTGCTCTTTCTTTTCTTTTTTTTTTTTTCTCACATTTTTATTAGATATTTTCTTTATTTACATTTCAAATTCTATCCTCTTTCTTTGTTTCCTCTCGGAAAATCCCCTATCCCCTCTCCCCTCCCCCTGCTCCCCAACCCACCCATTCCCATTCCTGGCCCTGGCATTCCCCTATACCTGGGCATAGAATCTTCTCTCCTCTTTCTTAAATGGTCCTAATCTCCTGCCAGTTCTGAGCAGCCTCTGAACTGGCAAGGGAAATGTTTGCCCTGCCTTCTATCTGTAACTTTTCTTAGGCTCGAAGTTTGGATATACATGCCCTCATGTTGGACACCATTTACTGCCAGAATGTCTCGACGTTCCAGTCTCCCAAGTAATAACAGAAAGACTTTTTATTAATTATAAAAGCTTAGGCCTTATTGCTCAGGCGTTTGACCAGCTATCTATATTAACCAGTTTATACTAATCTTTGTTCTGCTATGTGGCTCGTTAGCTCTCCTCATTCTTGGCACCTGCTTCATCCCCTGCATCTGGCTGGGTGAAACTCCCATGCCTAATTATTTCCAGAGTTCCTATCCGTGTCCAGAAGTCCTGCTTGTTCTCCTCTGCTTTGCTATAGGCTGTTGAGCTCTTTATTAACTAATCAAAAGGTAAAGGAGAATATATTTACAAAACACCAAGACAGGTGAGGCTTCAAAAGAAAAACAATACCAAAGTCCAGGCCTTACCCCACTCTCTGCCAGTACAAAACTTAGCATTTGAATAATACAAAGACAATCTTTAGACAGTGCACAAGAGATTATTCCAACATATCTATCTACAAATCCAGCCCTACAGAAGGACTATAATAAGAAGATAGAAGTGGCTCTGAGGCAGGCGAACCAGAGAAGAGAAGACCACGCACTGGGGCTAGCCTAGACGTGGTGAGACCATGGACAGAGTGTACCTGGGTATAGTGTAGGATGGTGCCACTTTTTAAATAATTCCCACAACACTAACCTATACAGTTAACCACACACAAGAAAACAGAAGGAATAAATAATTTCAGACAAGAAAATTTTTAAGAAAAGAGACACACATACACACACACACACACACACACACACACACACATACCACCACCATAACAACAAAATAATAGGAACCAACAAACGCCAGTGGTTTCAATTCCCCAATAAAAAAGACACAGTCTAATAGAATGGATATAAAACAGGACCCGTCCTCTCTTGCACCCAAGAAACACAGCAATATCAAGAATAAATATCATCTCAGGGTAAAAGGATGGAAAAGATAGTCCAAACAAATGGACCTAAGAAGCAAGCTGTGATAACCATTTTAATATCTGGCAAAATAGACTTCAAACCAAAAATAATCAGAAGAGCTAGGAAAAGACACTAATATTCATTACAGGAAAAATTCTCCAGGATGTCATTTCAATTCTTAACATCTATGCTCCAAACAAAACGGTGCCCAAGTTTGAAAAAGAAACACTGCTACAACTTAAATCACATATTGAACCTTACACAGAATATACCATTCTCTCCAATTAACAGATCAGCAAGAAAAAACTAAACAAAGAAATGCTGGACCTAAAAGACATAAACCAAATAGACCTAAGAGATTTTTACTGAGCATTTCACCCAAACACAGAATATGCCTTTTACTCAGCACTTTATGGAACTTTCTATTTGAGTTGTTGGACAAAGTGGGCATCATGGAAATTCACAAACATCCCATAATGTGGACAAGTCCATAGACTGCTATGGAAAACTGATGGGACAGTTCCATTACTGAACTCAATACCTATACAAATCACTAAATATAAAGAAGTAGAGCTTGTGCCTATATAGGGCCTTCACTCCTATATGCTAGCATCTTTGGTACAGGAAAGTACTCTTCATGCTACAAAAGAGGAAACATAAGATACCAAGCCAGCCACAAACCTTTTAATATACAATGGTGTCTTGCCTAAAAGATACTAGTGCAATGGTGGCAAAAAGTTGTGGGAGTAAGCAAACAATGTCTGACAATGTCTGATTTAACTTAAGGCCCACCTCACAAGATGGAGCTCATATCCAATACTGCTTTGATGATCAAGAATCTAAGTCTAGATATCCTAGGGTCCTAGGATGAAAGCAGCACCTAGTGTTTTTAAAAGTTGCACTAAAATAACTCCTAATAACAACCTGCTCTGCTTGTTGCTCAGCCAGCATCAGGGAAGCTTCCTCAAGCAAATGGGAACAAATACAGAGACCCACAGCCAGACATGCAGAGAGCGAGGGACCTCCTAAACGGGATGTCTCCATAAAAACCATTTCTGTAGAGAACTGCTCAGAAGAGGGTAAGAAAAGAGTTTTAGAGCCAGAGGGAATGGATAACACAAAGAAAACAAAGTCCTTTAAATCAATATGCTCAATTAACATATGAGTTCACAGAGACTGTTAGAACATGCATAGTACCTGCATGGGTCTGTGACATATGGGTTCCTGGAGATGAAAAAAAAAAATGGGCACATACTCCCATCCCTAATTCAGAAGCAATCTCCAATTGATAACCATTTGCAAATGAAAATTTCCTTTCCTCCAATGGATTCTCATTTGAGAAAACTACTCTTTTTTATTATATATTTTCTTCATTTACATTTCAAATGCTATCCCCAAAGCCCCCTATACCCTCCCCCCACCCTGCTCCCCAACCCACCCACTCCCAATTCCTGGCCCCAGCATTCCCCTGTACTGGGGCATATGATCTTTGCAAGACCAAGGGCCTTTCCTCCCATTGATGGCCAACTAGGCCATTCTCTGCTACATATGCATACACAGCTCTGGGGGTACTGTTTAGTTCATATTGTTGGTCCTCCTATAGGGTTGCAGACCCCTTCAGCTCCTTAGGTACTTTCTCTAGTTCCTTTATTGGGGGCCCTGTGTTCCATCCAATAGATGACCGTGAGCATCCACTTCTGTATTTGCCAGGCACTGGCATAGCCTCACAAGTGACAGCTATATCAGGGTTCTGTCAGCAAAATCTTTCTGGCATATGCAATAGTGTCTGGGTTTGGTGGTTGTTTATGGAACAGATCCCCAGGTGGGGCAGTCTCTGGATGGTTTTTCCTTCCTTCTGTCTCAGCTCCAAACTTTACCTCTGTAACTCCTTCCATGGGTATTTTGTTCCCCATTCTAAGAAGGAACGAAGTATCCACACTTTGGTCTTCCTTTTTCTTGAGTTTCATGTGTTTTGCAAATTGTATCTTGGATATTCTAAGTTTCTGGGCTAATCCATGAGTACAAATCATGTGAGTTCTTTTGTGATTGGGTTACTTCACTCAGGATGATATTCTCCAGATACATCCATTTGCCCAAGAATTTCATGAATTCATTGTTTTTAATAGCAGAGTAGTACTCCATTGTGTAAATGTACCACATTTTCTGTATCCATTCCTCTGTTGAAGGACATCTGGGTTCTTTCCAGTTTCTGGCTATTATAAATAAGGCTGCTATGAACATAGTGGAGCATGTGTTCTTATTACCAGTTGGAACATCTTTTGGGTATATGCCCAGTAGAGGTATTGCTAGATCTTCCGGTAGTACTATGTCCAATTTTCTGAGGAACTGCCAGACTGATTTCCAGAGTGGCTGTACCAGCTTCCAATCCCAAGGGTAGGCTACATGTCCAGCAGTAGATGGCCAACAGAAAGTGAACTCAGTGGCAGCTTTGGAGCTTCCTTGCCTCATAATGTCAGGGCTCTTCCTTTCTAAAGTTTTATCTTTAAAAATTTTTATTTTATTTAATTTGTGTAATTTTTCTATTGTTTTATCCTATAGGGCCTTTGCATATATACTATGGCTTCCAGTTAGTGTTTTTACGGAACTCCTGAGTGTGTGAACAAATGGGCTCCTTTCTTGATTGTTTCCTTTTCCAATTCTGATGTGTTAGTTTTTCTTTGTCTTATTATATTAAATTTTATTTTATTATTATCTCATAGAAAACTGTTTGTTTTCTAATGAGAGACAGAAAGGCAATGGATCTAAATAGGAGGAGAGTTGAGAAGTATCTGGAGGGAGTATAGGGATGGAAAACCATAATCATCATACAGTCTGTGATTTCAAAAACTACGTTCAATAAAAGGGAAAAATTAAATGTTTCACCTATTCCTCCCACCCAAAACAAAACAAAAGCCAACAGACCACCAGGGTCCCTTCTTCTCATTTAATGCTGTGCAGAACATATAGACTGAAGATCAGAAAAAAAAAAAAAAAAAGAGGAGTGCAGCATCATAAGCCGAACAAATGAAATGCAAATTCAACAAAGGACAGCCTCAAATAGAGAGACTCATCTCAAACCCACACTGATCATTCTCTGTAATAGATCATTTGTTAAGTCCCCCCAAATACTCTTACTTAATACATTGAGAAAGATTCCTCAAGAAATGGATTTCTTCTGAGTACCACAGAGCAGATTCAGAAATAATTGTTTAAAAAAAAAACCCTGAAAATCCATAAATGTGTGGAAATTAAACATTGTGGTCTTAAACAGTCGATAGATCAAAGAAGTCACAAGGGAAATTAAAAAATGTTTAGGAGGATTCTGTTTTTTAATAACTTGGTATACCAAAATATGTGGTACCGTATGAAATTAGTGGTCAAAGGGCCATTTTTGCAGTGACTGAAAGAAGAAGCATCTGAAATCAATAACTTTACACCTAAAGGAACTGGGGGGAGCAAAAGAAGCTAACGTCACCGAGCAGAAGGAAATAATGAAGATTACCATGCATGGCAATAGGGACTAAAGGTAACTGAGAGTGTTACCAGATACAAAGTTAATTTTGTGAAATGGTTAACAAACTGGCAATCATTGACCAATATTAACAAGGAAAACAGAGAAAAGGTTAATCACTAAAATGAAAAATAAAGTGAAGACATAGCTTACATATATAAAAATATAGGATAGCTTGGCATAAAAAGGCACTTAACATCAAGCCTGAGGACCTGAGTTCAATCTGAGACCCACATAAAGTGAAAAGAAAATAATGGAATCCATGTGGTAGAAGAAGATAAGTAATTCCTGCGATTTGTCTTCTGAAATCCACACATGCTCTGTGGCACGTGTGTGTGTGTGTGTGTGTGTCTGAGAGAGAGAGAGAGAGAGACAGACAGACAGACAGACAGACAGACAGACAGAGACAGAGAACCACAAATAAATCAATTTTAATAAAAATATAAAATAAAATAAACAATGATAAAATAACAAATTATATAGCCTAGATAAAACATACTCATTCTTGCATTTTGGCCAAGATGTCTCCAAAAGCAAAGAAGGAAGCTCCTGCCCTCCCAAAGCTAAAGGCAAATCAAAGGCCTTGAAAGCTAAGAAGGCAGTGCTGAAAGATCTCCACAGCTACAAAAAGAAGATCCACAGGTCACCCACCTTCGGACGGCCCAGGACCCTGCAGATCAGAAAGCAGCACAAACACCCTCGAAAGAGCATGACCAGCAGATAGAAGCTTGAGCACTATGCCATTATCAAATTCCCCCTGACCACTCACTGATTCAACCGTGAAGAAGGTAGAGGACAACAACTCATTGTGGGTGTCAAGGCCAGCAAGCACCAGATCAAACGGAATGTGAAGAAACTCGGTGACACTGATGTGGCCAAAGTCAATACCCTGATGAGGCCTGATGAAGAGAAGAAGGTCTATGTTAGGTTGGCTCCTGATTATCATGCTCTAGATGGTGCCAACAAGATTGGGATCATCTAAACGGATTTCAGCTAGTTAATTCTAAATAAACACATTTTCTACCATAAAAAATTACATTCATTCTCACACACAAATTACCAAAACAAAAAAGAAAAAAACAAAAAAAGAACAGCTAAAATAAATATGGGCCATTAAGATAATTCAGTGGGTAAAGTGATTGCCACACAAGCCCTATGACCTGAGTTCAATCCCTAGAACCCACACAAAGGTGGAAAGAGAGAAAAAACTCCACAAAATCTCCTACATAAGTATTTCATGGCACCTCCCCCATATATATTATACACATAATAACAATAAATAAGATTTTAAAGGATATGCAAGAAAAAAACAAAAAAAGACAATTTTAAACAGATATACAAATAAAGTGATTGTATAAGTAGTTAAAATTTTTCTACTTAAGGAACAAATGACTTCAACTAGTGAAAACCACCAAATACTAAAGGAAGAATTAGTGCCAAACATTTACTCCCATGTGTGCACTCATGTGAGCACACGTGCGTGCACACACACACACACACACTATATTGAAGAGGTAGAGAGACACTTCCCAAGTTATTCAATTATGATCCTGATGAAGAGCAAACACATCACAGTAAAAGAAAACGATATCCAATACCCCAAAGTAGTGGAAGCAAATACACATAGGTGACTATATTCAGAGCAGTATTATTTACAATAGTTAAAAGGGGAGTAACAGATCAATATCCATCAATAGATAAATTATATAAGATGTCTATCTTAACAAAAATATTGTTCAGTCACAAAGAAAGCAGTTGGTTACCCACCCCCAGCTTCCCATGACAGTAGAGACTTAATACTATGTGTTAAAATTTGAGTACTTGTAGAAGCCAGAAAACTAGAGACTATTCCAGAAGCTATGGTATACTAAACAAAAATTCAAGTGACAGAGGTGTGGAACATCTCCACAAGTTGTCCGAGAAGCTCCAGAAGCCCATAAAACAACACACACTTTTGTTATTTCTCTTGGATGCCCACAAAAACTAAATGATAACATGATTATTCATACAGACTACTCAAAAGAATCTACACATTTAAAATATTTAAGTGAAGACAACGAAGTGCTGTATAAAATTAAACAGACATAATCATTTGTATGTGTACGTACTCATTGTCAAACAACTAGAAATAATTTAAAAAGATCCACCGAGTCTGTTACTACATACCTGTAATGCCAGCACTTGGAAGGTTGAAGAAAAGGATTGCTGTTCACTGGAAAAAAAAAAAAAAAAAGATGATCCCTGTTTCAAATTACACCATGTAATAAAAAGCACAAACTTCTTAAGTTTAGAAGAATACCTTAAGCTGGGCATGGTGGCGCACGCCTTTAATCCTAGAACTCGGGAGGTAGAGGCAGGCGGATTTCTGAGTTTGAGGCCAGCCTGGTCTACAAAAGTGAGTTCCAGGACAGCCAGGGTTATACAGAGAAACCCTGTCTCGAAAAACCAAAAAAAAAAAAAAAAAAGAATACCTTAAGGCCCTCCAAGGTAGTCAAACATTTCTAAACTGGAAGACAATCAGAATAAATATTGAAAGGGAAATATAACAAATTCTACTTCATTAAAATTAAATTTTACTGCTTATCAAAATTAAATTTTACTGTTTATCAAAACACACCAGTAAAAGAAGAAAATGAAAAGTCATGAATCTAAATTCATTCACAGTACATACGTAATCAGTTTTGATTACCTACTCGGTATAAGATGTTATCCATTGTCAGTGGCTTCATGTTAAATGTATGAAAATTACATATTTATAATTCCTGAAACACTAAATCCACTAGAAAATTGAAGTATATAAATAAAAAATACAGTAGTCTGTATTTCTATAGTAAACTCCAGGCCAGACAGTGAAACCTTCTCTCAAAAACAAAACAAAACAAAACAAAACAAAACACACTATAAGTCTTCAACTTTGCTGGGTGGTGTTATGCATGCCTTTAGTTCCAGCACTCTGGAGGCAGAGGCAGAAGGATCTCTGTGAGAGGGAACCTGATCTACAGAGTGAGTTCCAGCACAGCCAAAGGCTACACAAAGAAACCCTATCTTGAAGAACCAAATTATAGTAATAAAAATTATTATATTAAAATATAATATGAAAATAACTATTAATAATATTATATAATATAATGTATCGATAATACTTTTAATAATATAGTATATAATATTATATAATTATTACTATGTATTATTACTAGTATTATTCAGCATCCCAAAGAGATATTCCTTGACAAAAGTCTTGAAATATGACTAGAGATATTTCTTTCAAAGTGTCACAATTTAAAGTTTATTACATGTAAAATGTTCCAATAAATTCATAAGTTGAAAAAATATTTCAAATAAAAATGTATTTACCATGCATCTTAAACATCATACTTTAGCAACACCCACTCCACTGTAGAGTATTGCTTGTCTACCCTTGTGATCCAGCAACAGCTCACAGTCACTAACCAGCAGCACAAGGGTATGTATATTCATACTATATACTGGCGTCCCCAGATATATGATTAGGGGGTTGGGGGGGGGAGCAAAGCATGTCAGGAAGAATGAAAAGTGCAAAAGCTAGTGTGGTGGCACATGACTATAGCTCCAGAACTAACGGGGCTAGAGCAGGGGGATGGAAAGTTTTAGGTAATCTTGGGCTACATCCTAGCAAGTACCAAGCAGCTAGTGCAATAGTAACACCCTATTTCATAAAAGGAAAGACAAAAATAGCCTCTGGTTTAGGAAGGCCAATGAGGAGAGTGATGAAAAAAAAAAATCAGGGTCCATCAGGCTAGATAACACCTGAGGACCATAGTTACAATAACATATGCAAATTATGTAGGCAAATTGCCACCCTTAGCTTGCTTGTAAAATATGAATTAAAATATGAAAACACAAACCATTTTGCCAATTCTTTTGCATTGGGAATTAAGGTTACCATACATTCAGACCATAGCATTCATATTCTCTCTCTCTCTCTCTCTCTCTCTCTCTCTCTCTCTCTCTCTCTCTCCCTCTATCTCTCCTCTTCCCTACTCTAATAATCTCAGAGTCACACATGATGCCTGGGATATGATGGTTCACGTTAGCATGTTTTCAAGTATTTCATGGTGCTTAAGTTACATTCAGTTAGCAGAAACCATTTCAAGATAGGGTCTCACTATGTAACTCTAGCTGCCCTGGAACTCGCTCTCTAGAACAGGCTGGTCTCAAACTCAGAAATTCTCCTGCCTATGTTACAGGCTTGTGCCACCAGGTCTGCCACCATTGCCCAACTAGAATGAAGTTTTTTTTTTTTTTTTTTTTTGAGTAAAATATGCAAAATAGTCTTTTCACTATAAAGAGCAAATTCACAGCCAAAAAGTACAAGGATCTTAATTCATTACCTACAATTGTGAAATATCAGTACATAGCCTCCAAGCTAGTTCAAAATAAAATTTATTGACAATACTAACCTCAGAAAAAAATATAGAGTAAGTGGAATTTTTTAAAATTACTAAACTGAGTAGCAGTGGCTCATGCCTTTAATCCCAGTACTCAGGAGGCAGAATCAGGTGGATCTCTGTGAGTTTGATACCAGCCTGGTCTGTGGAGAAAGTTCCAGGACTGCCAGGTCTACACAAAGAAACCATACCTTTAAAAATAAAACAATAACAAACATTACTGGTAAATGTATCAATTTGAATGATTTCTACCATTATCTCACAGAGCTGGTCATGTTTAAGCACTACAATCTAGCTATTCCGACTCTTTACAGAAAAGTAAATGAGCTCTCTTCACAACACAAACATGTATATCCACACTAACTTTATTTAAAACATTTCCAAACTGAAAACAATGCAAAGATCAGTTGATAGGAAAGGGGATAGATACACTGTTGTACATTCATATAAACACCACGAATTAATGTGAAACAAGAGATTATAAGACAACAACAGGGATGAATCTCACTATGATGCCCAATGTGTGTGTGTGGGGGAGGGAAACAAGAGGAGCTTCATGATCTGTTGTATACCTAAGCGATAGTAGTTAATAAGCCAGAATATATTTCAAAATTGTAAGTGAAAGATTGATATTAAATAATTTCTTGACAAATGATAATTATGTCAAACATAGATTATTTGTTTGATATATGTATTATGTGATGTGTACAAATGGCATTTTAACCACTAAGCCATCTCTCCACACCCATTAGTCAATTAAAAAGTTTGAATCAACATTTAAAAAGCCAAGTGTCAAAGAACATATACTATGTTATGTCATTTATACAGAGACTAATAGCTGTCGAGACCTGTAACCAGACAAGTCATTATACGTCCTTTAAGGAAATAAGGACTAGGGGAGGACAAGAAGGAGCTTTCTGGAGTCATGCAATCATTCCATTTTGTTGCAGTTCTTACATGAGCATCTACATAAAATCCAGCAAGCAACACACTTGAACATTATGAAAATTACTGTAATTGTGATGGCTATACTTAGTTGTCAAATTGACTACATCTGGAATTAATTAAAACCCCAAAATAGAGGGAAACACTTGTGAGAGATTTTAAGGTGGAAAGATAATTCTAGTCCAGATCTTTGAAGTCAGCAGACACACCTTCAATCCAAAACTTTTGAGGTGATAAGACTCACCTCTAATCTGAGCCATACCTTTTATTGAATGCCTATATAAGGGCGAGGAAGAAGGAAGCTTTTGCTCTTTGCCTGCTTGCTTTGACCTAACTAACAAGTCCATTCCTTCACTGGCATTAGAATCTACTTCTTTGGGATTCCAGTATATTCTGAAAACCAGCTGAGACATCCAGCTTCATGGACTGAAAAATTACTGTTTATCCATATATCCACCACTCCTTGTTCTCTCTCAAATTCAATGCCTCCAGCCTCTTTTTCTTTATTAGTTGTTACATATATAAAATTTTGAAAAGGCAACATATCAATACTACAACTCAGAAACATTGAAAATAAAATGATAAACTTATGCCAAACACATACTTAAAACTCTGATTAACGACATAACTCAGTGTTAGAGTGCTTATCTAGCACAGGTGAAATGCTACGTTCCATCCTTATTTTCATAAAATACTTTGTTACTCTAAAAGTTGATAGATTTATATTAATATCAAAAAATATAAACAAAGGTAACAGAAAAACTGATCCATGACAGTAAGTCCGTAAGTACTTTTTTTTTTTCTGTTTGGGAAGGTATGGAGAGAAAAGTCACATATTGTCTGCATAATTTTTTATTTTGACTTGAGTTTGTGTGAGGGGTGAAGGTTGGAACTAGATAAGAAGAAGAGAATATAAAATAAATTGTATGAAGGACACTTCACTAGTTGAGCAAAATAAGATAAGGAAATGTTCAGATTTTAGTTTGTCATCTTGTTAATTAAACGCACATTTAGGCCAAAATCTTTCCTTGCAATATCTTGACAATCATAATCATATTTTTTCTAAGAAATTTTCAGACCGGATGAACCAGAGTCTCAGCAGGACTTCCAGAAACCAGAAAGCTCAACCAATACAAAGGGCTTATTATATGGTTTTGTTCTGAAAATAATTAATTGAAGGCCAAGTTTCCAGCAGGGAGTTGAAAGAATTGTTCTCCCTTGAAGATAAGACTCGCAAATGCCCCATAGAGGAGGCAATTGGAAAGTAATGAGGTGAAAATGGATTGTGTTTTCACTTCCGTGTCACAGGAAATTAATTCACACCTTCACTTCTCCCCGACTGGATTCAGTGTGGGGCTGCAGGGAGGTTTACAAAAGGAAGAAAAATTGTATCTGGTCACTCAATTTCAACCACATACCCTGTAAGAGTGTTTTTTACTCAGTGTCAGTGGTCAGGGTATAAAATACATAATGAAAATTACATAACGTTATTCTGAGAAATGCCAAATCTACTAGAAAAGGTATAAAAACCACAATAGTGTTTACTATACAATATTTCAAATATAGATCGTGTTGTGTCTATTTAAGATAGAAAAGTTACTAATCATCTCACACTATTATCCATTTTCCTTTTATGACAAAATAATTTGCAATCTATATATTTACACAGTTCCTGAATACAATACACTAATATTAACTAGGACTTTTGTTGGATGATAGCTCTGTAGACTGCTCCTTTTTGTCCTTTGACCTGCATCTCCCCACTCTCTTCCCTAGCTTTCCCCTAATAATCACTGTTGTAGTCTATGCATATGACAATTTTTAGATTCTATGTGTAAAAGAGATCATACAATAATTCTCTTCCTATAACTGGCTTACTTTACTCATCATTCATATTTTGTCAAATGGCATGATTTCTTTTATCTCTTTTTAAAATATATTGCTTTTAATTACTATATAAAATATTAGCGACTGTGGCAGTTTGAATAATAATGGTCCCCACAGGCTCATATATTTGAGTGCTTAGTCACTAGAAAGTAGCAGGATGTGGAAGTATTCAAAGGTCATGGAAATGTCAAAAATATTCTAAATTTAAAATGGCAAACACAAATGATCACATTTGTACAATTTCATTTACATAAAATATCCAAAATAAGTAGATGTCTAGAAAGAGGCAGTATATTAGTGTTTGCAGGGAGCTGGATTGAAAGAGCAAATCATAATCAACTGAAAAAGGGAAACCTGTTTGTAATAACACTTGAATAAATCTGTGAGTATATGAAAACTCTCAGAGCATATGCTCTAAATGAGTAGCTCATGTGATATATAAAATATATCTAAATTTAAGGGTATTTAAGAGCATTGCTCAGTGTGAACAAGATGCTTGCCAATTAGAGACCCAAAAGGAATTTACTGACTACTCAGACCTGATCCTTGTCCCTGAGTTTCTAGATTGTTTCTGCTCAAATCTGATACTATGAAAAGATTCATTTAAGACTGCAGTAACTATCAAGAACTTTATTGCTCCTAGGTCTGTACTTTAGAAGAGCTGGTTGTACAGTACAGCTATAAGGAATCTTAAAACACACACACACACACACACACACACACACACACTCACACTCCACCACCACCACCATCATCATCATCATTACTACCACTACCACCACCATCATCATCTATTTCTCCTGTAGTCTGTTTTTCAAGGGTTTTCAAATCTTTCCTGAACTGATTGATTCCTACCTCCCAAATTATCTAATCTCTTCCAATTTCATCTTCTCAGAGATTGGGCTGCTAAGCTCTGATGTGGATAAGAAAATGTACTTTTCAAACAAAGAGCACATGAGAGTTCAAGTGACTCCCATAACAATGAGCTTTTCAAATACACTTATTTATCAATTATTTGTGTGGAGGAGGGGTGCACACCATGATGCAAATGTGGAGGTCAGATGACATCTTGTAAGAGTCTATTCTCTCCTTCCACAATGTGTGTCAAGGGGACAGAACTGACGTTCATCAATTTTAGTGGCAGGTTCCTTTTCCAATAAACCATTTTGCCTATTCCAGCAATGTTTTAAAATATATACTAATATTCTTTCCATTTTACAGATTGAAAGACTGAGATGTATAATACCTAGGTAATTTCTTCCAGGTCAGAAAGCTACTCAGCAGCATGCTTAGAATTTGAATCCAGACTGGTGGTGAAAATAGTTTAATTGTGTTTAGTACAATGTTATTTTGATTCATGAAAAGCCCTTTAATACAGTCCCTAGTCACTCTTGTACTTTAAACAACTGCAGTTTTCTAGCAATGATGAACTTTGTTTCTCACCTGTTGTGTTCTTTTTCACTGGTTGTTGTCCTCCATGCCTTAACACATATCCAACATATTTTTCAAATATTTTCAATTCAAAGCTCCAAGGATCAGAGCCCAATGTGTATTCCAGTATCATCATTTTCCCCAGCCTCACACCTTTGTAGCACCTCAATGTACTAATTCTCCCACTGTAGCACAAAATTATGTGCAATAAAAATCAGCATAAAACTCTTGAGTCTTCATTCCCCCTCTAACCAAATATCCCTTTTCCCACATCTCGGTCCTTCTTTAGTCCTTGAGCACTATTGTCCATCCTGTTAGCCACTTCTATAGGTCGAAGAGCCATGTCCTATACACTATATTTTTAGAAAAAAAAATGAAATGAGGTAAAGCTTCCCAAAAGTGAATATACTTGCCCAGGTATCTAAAAGACAGGTGGAAATGAAGTGAGCAAATCAAGAAGGAGTGGATGGAGGAAGAGAAGAAGAAAAAGCAATATATGAGAAGGAAACGAAGGAAGGAAGGAAGGAAGGAAGGAAGGAAGGAAGGAAGGAGGAAGGAAGGGAGGGAGGCAGGCAGGCCTGAGTCCACAGAAGCAGCAAGAAGCTGCAGCATACTACCAAAAGTTTTAAAATATGATTCCTGACAAATAAAGCTCAACTACACAATATCAGACAGACTAGTACATATGTGCCATCATGTGTCCTTTCACATGAATATCGATGCAAAAATACTCAATAAAATCCTCGCAAACCGCATCCAAGAACACATCAAAATGATCATCCATCATGACCAAGTAGGCTTCATCCCAGGAATGCAGGGATGGTTTAATATATGGAAATCCATCAATGTAATCCACTATATAAACAAACTCAAAGACAAAAACCACATGATCATCTCGTTAGATGCTGAGAAAGCATTTGACAAAATCCAACACCCTTTCATGATAAAAGTATTGGAAAGATCAGAAATTCAAGGGACACACTTAAACATAATAAAAGCAATATACAGCAAACCAGTAGCCAAAATCAAACTGAATGGAGAGAAGCTGGAAGAAATCCCATTAAAATCAGGGACTAGACAAGGCTGCCCACTTTTTCCCTACCTATTCAATATGGTACTTGAAGTCCTAGCCAGAGCAATTCGACAACAAAAGGAGATCAAGGGGATACAAATTGGAAAGGAAGTTTAAATATCACTGTTTGCAGATGATATGATAGTATATATTGGGGACCCCAAAATTCCACCAGAAAACTCCTAAACCTGATAAATAGCTTCAGTGCAGTAGCTGGATATAAAATTAACTCAAACAAATCAGTGGCCTTTCTCTACACAAATGATAAGAGGGCTTAGAAAGAAATTAGGGAAACAACACCCTTCACAATGGTCAAAAATACTATAAAATATCTTTGTGTGACTCTAACTAAGGAAGTGAAAGATCTGTATGACAAGAGCTTCAAGTCTCTGAAGAAAGAAATTGAAGAAGACCTCAGAAGATGGAAAGATCTCCCATGCTCATGGATTGGCAGAATTAATATAGTCAAAATGGCTATGTTGCGGAAAGCAATCTACAGATTCAACGCGATCCCCATCAAAATTCCAACTCAATTCTTCACTGAGATAGAAAGGGCAATTTGCAATATTCATTATTCTGGAATAATAAAAAAACCTAGGATAGCAAAAACTATTCTCAACAATAAAAGAACCTCTGGGTTCACCGTGCCTGACATTAAGCTGTACTACAGTGCAATTGTGATAAAAAAAAAAAAACTGCATGGTACTGGTACAGCAACAGACAGATAGATTAATGGAATAGAATTGAAGACCCAGAAATGAACCCACACACCTATGGTCACTTGATCTTTGACAAGGGAGCTAAAACCATCCAGTGGAAAAAAGACAGCATTTTCAACAAATGGTGCTGGCAGTCAACATGTAGAAGAATGTGAATTGATCCATTCTTATCTCCTTGTACAAAGCTCAAGTCTAAGTGGATCAAAGACCTCCACATAAAACCAGAGACACTGAAATTTATAGAGGAGAAAGTGGGGAAAACCCTCAAAGATATGGGCACAGAGGAAAAATTCCTAAACAGAACAGCCATGGCCTCTGCGGTCAGATCAAGAATTGACACATGGGACCTTATAAAATTGCAAAGCTTCTGTAAGGCAAAAGACACAGTCAGCAAGACAAAAAGGCCACCAACAGATTGGGAAAGGATTTTTACCAATCCTAAATCAGATAGGGGACTAATATCCAACATCTACAAAGAGCTAAAGAAGCTGGACTCCAGAAAAACGAATAACCCCATTAAAAAATGGGGTACAGAACTAAACAAAGAATTCTCAACTGAGGAATTCCGAATGGCTGAGAAACATCTGAAAAAAATGTTCAACATCCTTAATCATCAAGGAAATGCAAATCAAAACAACACTGAGATTCCACCTCACACCAGTCAGAATGGCTAAGATCAAAAATTCAGGTGACAGCAGATGCTGGTGAGGATGTGGAGAAAGAGGTTGTGAGGAGGTAACGACCACCCTAACGTTCGAACATGTTGGTGAGACCTTCAGTCAGACCGCAAAAGAGTCTTTTAACCTGTATCATGATGGTCTCCTAGGTCGTTATGGAGAGGACCCGTATATGGGTCTTCTACAAGGTTGACCAAAAAAGGACACATGCTCCACTATGTTCATAGCAGCCTTATTTATAATAGCCTAAAGCTGGAAAGAACCCAGTTGTCCCTCAACAGAGGAATGGATACAGAAAATGTGGTACATTTACACAATGCAGTACTTTTCGGCTATTTAAAAAATGAATTTATGAAATTCTTGGGCAAATGGATGTATCTGGAGGACATGATCCTTAGTGAAATAACCCAATCACAAAAGAAGTCATTGGATATGCACTCACTGATAAATGGATATTAGCCCAGAAACTTAGAATACCCACGATACAATTTCCAAAACACAAGAAAATCAAGAAGGAAGACCAGCGCGTGGATACTTCATTCCTCCTTTGAATAGAAAACAAAATACCCATGAAAGGAGTTACACAGACAAAGTTTAGAGCTAAGATGAAAGGATGGACCATTCAGAGACTACCCCACGGGGGGGGGGGGGATCCATCCCATAATCAGTCACTAATCTCAGTCACTATTGCACAGGACAACAAGTGTTTACTGAAGGGACCCTGATATAGCTGTCTCATACAGAAGTGGATGCTCACAGTCATATATAAGATGGAGCACGGGGCCCACATTGGAGAAGCTAGAGATAGAACTCCAGGAGCTGAAGGGGTCTGCAACCGTAGAAGAGGAACAACAATATGAACTAACCAGAACCTCCAGAACTCGTGTTTCTAGCTCCATATGTAGCAGAAGAGGGCCTAGTTGGCCATCATTGGGAGAAGAGGCCCCTTGGTATTGCAATCTTTATATGCCCCAATACAGGGGAATGCCAGGGCCAAGAAGTGGAAGTGAGTAGGCAGGGGAACAGGGTGGTGGGAAGGGGGGAACTTTCGGGATAGCATTTGAAATGTAAATTAAGAAAATATCTAATAAAAAATTTTTAAAAACATATCAAGATAGACTTTAAATATTAGAACTATGGTGGGGGGGAGTGATTAAGTGTAAAAAGGAGAGGTAAAAGTGAGGGGGAGGAAAAGGTATGCAGGAGGGAAGAAGGAAAAGGGAAATGGGGTTAGAAAGACAGAGACACACAGAGAGATGTTGGGGGTAGAAAATGTTTTAGAGATTGGCCAAAACTGAATATTCAGAATTCATTACTTGGAATTCCTTTAAACCTTATTTATACATGCTTGATTTTTTGCCATTTTCGTTAGTAAGCTTTGCAATGGTATTATGTCCACTAAGTTCACTGCTTAGCAGCTAAAGCTTTGCACAATGCCTGGACCACAGTAAATGATTATAAATAGTTGTGGATAGAATAAATAATAAGAGGAAAACCAAACATTAATAAAAAATCCAAAGATCCATGCATAGCTGACTGAGAAAATATAGAATAGAAATAAACTTGAATAAAATTAGTTTAAATTTTGGACTTGAGTTTCTGAGAAACCTGAGAAACATGCAGAACATTCTCATTTTCACTATTAGTCAAATTCAGTATGTATAATTAATCTCCATTAAAAAAGGTAGATCCGAAGATACAGACCTGTGATTCATATTGAAGAACGGCCGGGCATCAAGTGGTAGTAGCCACGCTGGAAGTTATAAGAATATAGCCGGGCGTGGTGGCGCTCACCTTTAATCCCAGCACTCGGGAGGCAGAGGCAGGCGGATTTCTGAGTTCCAGGCCAGCCTGGTCTACAAAGTGAGTTCCAGGACAGCCAGGGCTACACAGAGAAACCCTGTCTCGAAAACAAACAAACAAACAAACAAACAGAATACAGGAAGTAAGCATCATCACCGACAAAAAAAAAAAAAAAAAAAAAAAGGAGGGGGGAGTAACTGAAGCTGAGTCACGAGCAGTCAAGTGCAGTCGCTCACATGCAGTCAAGTTCAGTTGCTCTGCGTGCGAGAAGTCACGTCCAGTCAAGTTCAGTTGCGAGAAGTCACGTCCAGTCAAGTTCAGTTGCGAGAAGTCACGTCCAGTCAAGTTCAGTTGCTCTGGGTGGGAGAAGTGAACAGTAACCATTAGTTGGATTGCGAGAGCTGACGAAGGATAAAGATATGAACAAATTTCCAAGTTCAATGGGGACAAACATTTTATAAAGTCGGGCAGTTCCTGTGCGGAGCCACAAATCAACTACAAATAGTAAGTTTATAGAAATATTTTGATTCAAAGTTGAGAAGTCCAGCAGTAGCCGCTTTGAAATCAACCATTTTAAAAACTGGCAGTGGGGCGGGGCAATGATGGCGCAATCCTTTAATCCCAGCACTCGGGGAGGCAGAGGCAGGCAGATTTCTGAGTTTGAGGCCAGCCTGGTCTACAGAGTGAGTTCCAGGACAGCCAGGACTACACAGAGAAACGCTGTCTCGGAAAAAAAAAATGGCGGTGGAGTGGTGAAACCAGTTATATTACTTGAACTTAAATCCTAGGTAGTCGCTGGTTAATCACTTTTTTTATAGACTGTTGAGAAAATAACATTAACTCATAGTTGTCAGAAATAGTTGAGTATGAGTAAAAATGTTTAGAAAGGTGCTTGTGATCACTACTAAACTGTTTCTTGTCGTGCTGCTCTTGAATAAGCTGTGGAAAAACACACAGTCGGGTTGGGGGGGGGTTCCTTCTAATATAATCCCCCCAGAGTGGAGAGAATCCGTGAAATGCTTGTAATTGTAGGCAGTAATTGTACGCAGCACAGTGAAGCTTTAGTGGCCGAGGCTCAAAATGGAGAATGTTTTAGAACTTTAAACCCCGCCCCCCTTACTTTAAACAGTTTTCAGCAACCCCTGTACTTTAAAATTTTTCAGCCCTCGTGCAGTTGGCAGTTGGTGTGACTTTCCATAAGTTCCGCTCCCCTTTTTCTATTGGCTACTGACATAGTTTTTTTTCCGTTTCTCATTGGCCTTCAAATTTGGGCCCGCCTCCTCGAGTAAAGAGGCTCCCACCCAAAATTGAACATGTAATATTAACTTGTGCCAGGACAGGTAGCTGGGAAATTGAGATACAGTTGTTTTCCACATTAAGCTTACAAAAGCAAGATCCTCCCCTTTTGTTTTGTTGGGGCTTGGGGGGGATAGGTTGGTTCGTTTTGTTGTTTTTTTTCCGTTTGTTTCTCTTAAACTAAACAGTTTGCAAGTAATTTAAAACGGATGGGCGGGATCACTCGGAACTGAAGGGAAACGCTGCTTAAAGTTGGCACATCGGGGTGGTTTTAACACCGGACTGAGCTACTTCCGGGGGACAATGGGAGGGTGGAGCAATCCCTGCCTTTGGCGTGGTTTGTTTTGTTGCTAAACAGCTCATCCTTCCGCTGCCAAGGAAACCAGAAGAGCGAGGAGGTGCCGACACTTCTTGGGCCGGCTCCGGAACAGACCATTTCCAGATCCCTGATGGCTTTGGCGATGGTGAGTGCGCCCGCGCCCGCACCCGCACCCGCACCCGCCGGGCTGAGGAGCTCGGGCAGCGGAGGGGAAGGGAAGGGAGAGGAAGGGAGGGGAGAAGAGGGGGGTGGGGAGGGGAGCGGAGGCGCGAGCGTGGGCTGGACACGTGAGCGAGTGGCGAATCAGGCTGCGGCCCGCCGGCCCCTGGGGCGGCGCTCACACCCTCCATCCGCCCCCTGCTCCCGAGATGGAGCGGCAGGTGGGAGGCCAGCAGCCGGTGGGAGGTGGAGGCTTGGTGGCCGGTGGCTTTTGGTGGTGCTCTTTCCGTTGGTGCTTAAAAATAAATTAATACATACATACATACATAAGCAAGCAAAAGCTCCCAATCCCTTTGAAAAGAGTGGCGATTGTTTTTATTTATTTCAAAGATTAGACCTGCCTCCGCAAAAGGGTTACTTCATCAGGGATCCTCTGGCGAGAACAAATCTGAGGGGTTTCATTTCTTAACTTCTGCAATTCACTTCCAGTCACCAGTGAGTGGTTATATAACGTAAGAAAAATGTCCCTGTGAGGATGCTTAGACTTTCACTTCTATTTTGACAGTTGTTGTTGTTGGTCCCCTACCCCCACCCCCTATCAGTAGCTTTTGAGCTTGGTCATAAGCACTGAAACGAAGCGCTTCGCTAGCCCACTCAGTGATTGTCCGCAACTCACACCTAGGGTCCCTGCCTCTGCACATCTCCCAGTTACAGATACATGCCAAGCAAAGAACCAAGATTCATATGTGACAAATGGAATGATGGGAGATGATTGTGTTTTAAAGAGATGCACCTAAAACTAGCAGCAGATTTTTAAGCTCAAATTTGTGCCTTAACCTTTAAAATACTCAAATTTATGTGATAGGAGTGGATTTCAAATACTGCTTTAGAGTGATGAGCATAAATTGACAACTTCTTTTGTGATTTTTGTGCTTGAGGGGGGATTGGTGCAATTATAATCTAACTGTAAAAATTTTCTCGTAGGATTTTAAAACTTATGCGGATCAGGCATGTAGAGCTGCTGAGGAATTTATCAATATTTACTATGAGGCAATGGACAAAAGACGACATGTGAGTTTTATAGTCTCTATTGTTATTTGTTTAAATTTTATTTTTAAAATACCATTTATCTGACCTGCATATGTAAATCTTGAAGAGTTGCTTTCATTTGATTACAGTTTGGTGGATTGTTTATGTTTTTTGTTCTTTCAGTTTTGGTGTTGTTTTATTTTGTTTTATTGGTTTGGGGAGTGTTTCATTGTATTAAGTTTTTGTTTGGGTTTTTTGAAACCCAAACATGTTGGAAGGCTGGGGATAGGATCTGGTAGGACTTGGGGGAGAGAAAGAATATGATCAAAATATATTTAAATTTTAAAACTTTTAAATAAAAATGTAAAAAGAAAACGAGTTGCTTATAGAGGGTATGGTAAGGTATTGTTGGGGATCTCAGCTCAGGAATCATAAGTTTGACTTTACCTAGTTTCATGTTCATAGGCAAAGTCCCAACTTTTCTTTAGGAGTAAAATAAAAAAAATAGGAAAAAAAAATGCAGTGCTGAAAATTGAACTCGGGGCCTTAACATATTATGCAAGTACTTTACCACTGTCCTATATCCCCAGTTCAGAAATTCATTTAAATACTTCATATAACTAGGTCCAGCACATCTGTATATAAATGGTTGATCTTTTCTTAGTCCTTCGAATTAACATAGTTAAAGAAATTATGGTGGTGTGGAACGGTGTGCCATTGCAGGGACGTCTCTTAGTCTGCTTAAGGTTCACAGTTGTAGCTGGTGCTCACAATAAGAATCCCAGTAATAGACATGCTTTTAGCTTTCACTAGATCAAGGTCTCACGTCGCTTTTTGTCTTCATTGTAATTTATTACTCAACTCTATTTTTATAGATGTTTATGCACATTTGTGTTTTGCCTGCATGTATGAACTGGTGTTAGTTATGAACTGACATGTAAGTGCTGGGAATTGAACTCAGGTCCACTGGTGGTAGAACAGTCAGTGTTCTTAACCACTGAGCCATCTTGCAGCCCCAACTCAACTCAATTTTAAAGGAATTAATTATTCCAGTATGTGATGAAATGAGTCTTGCTTTGTTCTCCCACCAGTGCCGGACAGTTTTGTTATTTTTTAAAACTTTTTAAAGTAAGATAAAACATGTTATTGCTGACTTGAAACTGGAGGTGGGAAACGCTATGACAATGGATGTTTATTGTCCCTTGTCATTTGTCCTGTCTTGGTGCTTTCAGAACTAACATAAGTTGTTGAATTTAATGACACATGCCTTTAATCCAAGCACTTGGGAGGAATAAGTAAGTGTTTCTCTAAATTTAAGGCCAGCCTGGTATACATAGTGAGCTTCAGTATAGCCAGAGCTAAGATCTGGTTTCAGAAAAACACCTGATAGATAGATAGATAGATAGATAGATAGATAGATAGATAGATAGATAGATAGATAGGCAGGCAGGCAGATAGATCGAGTAAAGGGGTAGGGGAAAGCATAGCACAGCCCTCTTGGTACATACCTGGAATTGTAGAATTCTAGAGGCTGCGACAAGATCCTGGTTTTGAGGCCAGCCTGGGATACAGGACAAAGGGGTTTTGTTTTTGGTTTTGGTTTTGTTTAAAAGTCACATAGTTAATTCAGTGCAAGGGCCTGTGTGATCCTTTTAATCCAACTTACCTTTGAGAATAAAACAAATAATGTGTCACTTTACCCAATAGAGTTAAAGCTGTTGGATTTTTGTCTCATTTGGACCTTATCACACTCACTGTCAAAAGTACTACTTTAGATGATTCTGACTTTTTTGAACTTACTATGTCAATACTAAAAAAAAAAAAAAAAAAAAAAAAGAATTCTTCCTAACCAAAAGCATCAACTTAATCACATGTATTTAGTCACTAGAATCAAAGTGTATTAGGGCTTATTTGGCAACCGAACTCTCAGGCTTGGAGAAGAGGAAGCAAAACTGGATTGAAATTGCATGTGCTTGGGGTTTGTGATCACTTAATTCATTTCTAAATAGCAAAACTTTAAAACCCTTACTATTTAAGGGATGCAAGATTTTCTCATCAAAACTAAAATGGAAATATTAAAATACAAATTTCCAGGTTTGCAGAGTTGGATAATACATATTTCAAGGCGAGGTAGACATCATGGCCACATTATTTTCTAAAAGTTATGAGGCAGAAGTGGAAATAGATACAGTGGGGATAGAGATTATGCCATGAAAATGTTTACATACCATCTAATCTTTTAATGCATGTGTAGAAGATGCTTATGGGTAAAAATTCAATTTTTAAACTTTTCCTTTATTTTTAGGCACTTGTCAGGCTGTATTTGGACAAGGCCACTGTAATCTGGAATGGAAATGTTGTTACAGGGCTGGAAGCCCTTGCTAATTTTTTTGAGATGTTGCCTTCCAGTGAATTCCAGATCAATATGTTAGATTGCCAACCAGTTCATGGTAAGTATCAAAGTATCTCCTTTATTTTCTGTTAGTAAACACCGACGTCTACAACCTACGCAGCAGTAACCTTCAGTGGTGGGTGTGTTTACTGATTTAAGCGAGTTAAGTGTCACAAAAACGAATTTATACAGTCAGGCTTTGGGTCTTCTTTTAGGTGATTTTCACCCCAGAAAACCACCATTAATTCTGAGAGATTGTGATTTTTTTTGTTAATGAAAAGGAGAATGCTGACAGAAAAAAAATAATGTATGTCAGTCATATCATAGATTAATGGGTTTGAGTGTTTGTTAAAAGTTCAGAGAACTGTATCCTGTGAAAAAATGGCTTATGACAGAAGTTGATTCACAGTGGATTGATGCAGTGTGCAATACTTACCTGTAGATGGGGTACTTACTATCTTATGTAGTAGTTTATAATGATATTCCCCCTTATGTTTCCTGAAGAATGGCTTCAGAAACAAACTATGAATGATGTTAGATATCTAATGAAATATTAACACATATAGGAAGCGTATGGTCATGTTAGCTTTTTAATCTCTGCTTTGAAACTTGAGAGTACTCTGCAAATCTTTCTGGACTAAAAAAAATCATCTTAATTTTTTTTTAAATATTAAACTATTGACTTTGGGATGCCTGCTTAAAGTATAGAATAGTCATAAAAATACTTTAACATTACATCATAAGCTTAGATAAGTAAAGTGACCTGTTTCTCTTGTTTGTGTTGTTCAAGAGCAAGCTACCCAGTGGCAGACCACAGTGCTTGTTGTGACCAGTGGGGTTGTGAAGTTTGATGGAAACAAGCAGCACTTCTTTAACCAGAACTTCCTGCTGACCGCGCAGAGCACGCCTAGCAGCACTGTGTGGAAGATTGCAAGTGATTGCTTCCGTTTTCAGGATTGGGCTACCATGTAAAGGAGCAAAAGCCCATTCTATTGGTCCATTAGTTCCAGCAAGAGAAGTTTAATGTGAATTAATAATTTACTTGCAAAAGTTCTATAAACTTAAGTATATGTGCTAAAACGAAATGTATGGAATATTTTTTTATTCCTAGCAGCACCTTTGCTAGATTAGCTGCCAGTTTGTATTATTGCCCTTAAGAGCTTTAAAGATAGGTTTGGTTTTTTTTTTTTTTACAAGCCTTATGCATACATTCCTCTACTGACACTCTCAAGGTAATATTAAACATGATCACGGTACTAAGATACTCACTGTGAACCTGATCTATTGCACAAATGGAATCTTTTTGTATTACTTTCTATGGAATAGCACAAGATAGCTCTGTAGGATAGTCTCAGTTATTAGGGTAATTTGTCAATGAAGCACATGCCTGTTTTTGGTTAGCACTGGTACTAAAGATTTTATATATAAGTATAGGTATTTGACATCAGTTCAAATTAGTTTTACGCTAGTGTTCTGACATATTTGAATTGCATATAACTGTATAATAGTTCATGTTTTCTTGCGTTGACATGTTTCCTTTTGAAATGAGGTGATCATCTAGATGGGCAATAAAACAATGTTCTTGGCTGAATCTTGTATATTGGGTGCATTTAATGGCAGTAACAACTCTGAAACATTTTTTTTGTGTGGCAGCTTCAGGTCAATATATTTTTGTGATAAATGGGAGTAAAAATAGAAGCTCTAATGGGAGAGTAAGGAATGAGAAATATAGAAATCTAAGACTGAAGCCAAAACCAAGAGAGGGAGCATACTTGTTCCCTACCTCCTGAAAGTGGAGCCAAGTTTCAGGATTTGTATCCCAAGAGTCTCTAAGAATCCTTGCCATGGCCCTAAAAACTAGATTTTATGATCTTTTTTGTCAACTGTATTACCTAATTTTTAAAATTCAGTATTTGATTTTATGACTTATTTCTGTATGGCACTGGATAAAAATATTATTAAAACATTTCTGCCTATAGTTAAAAACTAGAAATCAAAGAAAAGATCTTCATGTTAAACTTCAAACCTCATTAACGTTCTTAGCTTCTAAAGACAAAAATATAGCATTTTTAGCTTTTAGTTAAACTTTATAATTCTTTGCATTTTTAAAGTATTTTAAGCTAAACATGCAAGGTTTGTTCTGTAGTATGATCACTATTAAAATTTTATCACTCAATTTTAAAACTAGTAATTTACTTTGGCTCAGAATGCACTATATTTGTAATTATTGTATTATTTAAATTAAATAGAATGTGATAGAACTGATATTTAAAACCATGGCTCATTTCAGTTCTTTTCAAAGCATATACATTCTAGTCTTTTCAGAGTGAGCTTGCTCTTATTTCGAATTTTTTCCATCAACTACATATTTAGCAGAAATAATTAAAATGCCCAATCACTGCTCTTTCTATTGGTGGAGAACAATCGCAAAATCTGTGTATAATTAGCAATAACAGAACTGAACCATTGTGAGTTGCTTTATCCATATGCTGTATAACTCTATAACATGTATGACTTTAAATGGCTGGAACTGCTCATATGTGGACTAAACTATTTTTGACATGTTCATATTTTTATAACTTAAGAAATAAAATAAAAGTTGCATTTTCACAAGTTTTCTCAAGTCTTTCTTAAGGTGTTTTTGGTTTTGTATTTAAGGCCCCAGAATGGGAACCAGTTAATTATTAGAATTCTTTTTAAAATATTTTATTTGTTATTTTATTTATTTACATTTCAAAGGTTATCCCCTTTCCCAGTTACCTCTCCATAAACCCCTTATCCCATCCCCCGTCACCTGGTTCTATGAGGGAGTTCCCTACCCACCCACCCACCCACCCACTTCCATCTCACCACCCTAGCATTCTTCTACACTAGGGCATCCAGCCTTCACAGGACCAAGAGCCTCTCCTCCCATTGATGTCCAACAAAGCCATCCTCTGCTACATATGCAGCTGAGGCCATGGGTCCCTCCATGTGTGTTCTTTGGTTGGTGGTTTAGTCCCTGGGAGCTCTGGGGGTCTGGTTGGTTGATATTGTTGTTCTTCCTATGGGGTTGCAATCCCTTTCAGTTCCTTCAGTCCTTACCCTAACGCCTACATTGGGGTGTCCGTGCTCAGTACAATAGTTGGCTGTGAGTATCCTAATTTGTATCAGTAAGGTTCTGGTAGAGCCTCTCAAGAAACAGCTATATCAAGCTCCTGTCAGCAAGCACTTCTTGGCATCAGCAATAGTGTCTGGGTTAAGAGCTGGTGCAATACAAAAGAAACTAACTCTTGGTGTTATTTTTTTAATTATTTTATTTATTTACATCCCAAATATCGCTCCCTATCCCAGTCCCTTCTCCCACACTTCTTCACCCTCACCTCTGAGAGAGTGTCCCCCACCAGGCATCCCCCTTCTCTGGGGCATCAAATTTCTACAGAATTAGGTGCATCCTCTCCCACTCAGGCCACACAAACCAGTCCTCTGCTACATATGTGCCTGCCTGTGTATGCTCTTTGGTTGGTGGCTTAGTCTCCCCTGAGTTCAGGTTAGTTGGCACTGTTAGTCTGCCTAAGGGATTGCCCTTCTCTTCAGTTCCTTCAATCTTTCTAACTCTTCCAAGGGGTCCCTGATCTCAGTCCTATGTTTGGCTGTGAACAGAGATTGAAGGAAAAGCCATCCAGTGACAGGTCCATCTTGGGATCCATCCAGTGGGCTATGATGTGCTTACAGACAGAAGCCTAGCATGGCTCTCCTCTGAGAGGCCCTACCAGCAGCTGACTGAGACAGATTCAGATGCTTATAGGCAATCATTGGATTGAAATTGGGGACCAGATGGTATTTTTTAAAGATTTTATTTATTTATTTATTTATTTATTCATTTATTTATTCATTCATTCATTCAATGTATGAGCCCTCTGCTGCATGTATACCCACATGTCAGAAGAGGCCATAATATGCCCTCATAGATGGTTGTGAGCCACCCTGTGGTTGCTGGGAATTGTACTCAGGACCTCTGGAAACGCTATCTCACCAGCCCATTCTTGGCATTATTTACACAAGAGTTAGGGTGACTTGTCCAGAAGAGTTCTAATCTCTCCCCTGATCTCAGTGATCACTCAAAAAAAGGCTGACCTCTGTTTATGGAACAGTATAGCAAATATGATTTCAAAAAGGAATGGTGAACTTTTGTCTTAATCCTGTACAGAAGGTTTGCAAGGGAGGAAATTGTTCTTTGGTCCTGTTGACTCAGAACAGTATGCAAAACCACAATGGTGTGAGTGTGTGTGTGTGTGTGTGTGTGTGTGTGTGTGTGTGTGTGTGTGTGTGTGTGTGTATTCCTATGTGGTTTTCAACACTTCCCATAGGTGAAGTAGGCATTGCTTTCAGTACCACACTGTTTCTAGTAAATGACCTTATGTTCATCCCACATCTTATGCACATACACTGTTCTGTGTCAGAAGCATGAATGTGTCACAAAGGAAAAATAAGGAATACAGTACATCTGAATGTTCAAATCATAGTAAGATTGCAGTGTTTTTTCTTAGAAGTCAGTTAATTCTGAACAATTCGAAAATACAGTACATAAGAAGGAGTATGTCGCTATAAAGGATCTCACAGCACTTCACTAAGTTGGTTACAGGTTCAGAGAGAGAGAGTGATTTATAAAGGCAAGTTTTAAACCGCATTTTTTCAGAAGTCATTCCCACAAGGAACATTTGCTGCTCTTACACAGAATGGAGGTTTACTTCCTGGCATCCACACTCTGGCACACAACTGCCTGTGACTCCAGTTCCCAGGGCACTGACTCCCACCACTTCTGACCTCTGTAGGTCCCAGCCACCCATATGGTTCACATACGTACATGAAGGCACTCATACCCACACAAAATACATCCTTACAAAACATGTCATCAACTAGTCAGAGTGATGTATGACTGTAATCCCAGTACTCAGTAGTCTGAGGAAAACTTGTGCATTTGTGGCACCAGTTTGGGATATATAGCAGGATTATATCTCAGAAAAAAAAAATCAACAGACACTTTGGAAAAGAAGAAGTCATAGCCTTTTAAGTCAAATGCTATTTTCAACTTTTCAAAGACACATGGGATTTTCACATGTTTAAGTCTCAGAACTTTGGATGCTCTTATATTGACACTGCATCAGGGTTGAGCCACTGTTCTCTGTGTTTATTGGTACACAAAACAATGGTAAATGTTGTAATGAACTGTATCTTACATGAAGTATTAACAATGAGTTTAGCCTAGCCAAAAAAAAATGAGTAAGGGGGCCTGAGAGATAGGTCAATAGTTAAGAGCACTGTCTGCTATTCCAGAGAACAGGGGGTTGATTCCAGCACCTACATGTTGACACCAACCATCTATAGCACCAATTTCAGGGTATCTGTCTCCCACAGGCACTCAGTGCACAGAAGTGGTGCTGACATACAAGCAGGCAAAATACCCATACACATAAAATAATACCTTTTCTTATGCCCCCAGAGCTCATGTCTCTAGCTGCATATGTATTAGAAGATGGTCTAGTTGGCCGTTATTCGGGAAGAAAGGCCCTTGGTCTAGCAATGTTTATATGCCCCAGTACAGGGGAATGCCAGGGCCAAATAGTGGGAGTGGGAGGGTAGGGGAACAGGGCGGGGGGGAGGGTATAGGGGACTTTTGGGATAACACTTGAAATGTAAATGAAGAAATTCTCTAATAAAAAAATATTAGCATAAAAAAATAGCCAGGAACCTATTTAATTCTAAGATTATAGGCATTGGTAGAAATTAAGGCTAAGAGCTTTTCTAGTGTGCTGCTTGGTGTTTTGATAATTTGATACAGACTAAAGTTTCCTGACAGAAGAGAAACCCACTTGAGGAACTGCCTCCAACAAACTGGCCTGTAAACAATCCCATGGAGGCATTTTTCTTGGTTAAGAATTGATGTGGGAGGACTCATATCACTGAGTGGCTCATTTCTGGGCAGGCACCCTGGGTTGTATATGAAAGCAGGATGAACAAGCCATGGAGTGCAAAAGTAGCTTTCCACCATGGTGTCTCACTTCATTCTAACCTATAGACTCCTCTTTGAGTTTATGCTGTGGCTTCCCCCAGTGATGGCCTGTGACCTATAAGCCAAAATAAACCCTTTTCTCCCCCAAGCTGTTTTTAGTCAGTGTTTAACACAGCAACAGGGAAATAAACCAGAGCAGGCTGGCAGTCACATGTTATTCAAAGTCTTACCACCCTATTTGCATTTCATGATGAACTCTTATTGCTAGAAAAGCCACAGACTAGCAAGTATGTCTGGGCCTCAATATATTTGTCACAGTAACATTTTTCTAATTTTTGCCTTAAAATTGATTAGTAGTGTATGGTTTATATAAAAGTATAATCCAGGAGGCTGTGTAGATGGCTCAGTTGGCAAAGGTCTTGCTTTGTATACAGAGAAGCTGGAGTTGGGATCCCTAGTATCCACATTAAAAAAAAAAGCATGGTTGTAATCCCATCACTAGGAGGTGTAGACACTAAGACCCTCAAGGACTTGTTGGGCAGCTAGTCTAGGCAGTGTGTGCGCTCCATTTACAATAAAACAACTTGCCTCAAATTGGGGAGTTATATTCATCAGCAGCATCCAGTGGTCAGTCACCCTTGTTCAAGTAAATAAATTCCCACCTATACTCACACAGGCAACCCTAATTAAATGCAGTGGGTCATAAACAAAAGAGACATGTAAATCGGAGGAAGGGGTTCAGAAGGAGGGTCGAGTGGATGAGAGAATAATACGGGAAAAGCATGATCAAAGTCACATGTATATCTGTGTGTTTGTGCAATGTAATTGTGATAGAATTTAAAAAGCTAGAGAAAGGATCTGGAAAAATAGCTAGGCGGTTAATAACATTGGCTGCTCTTTCAGAGGATCTGGGTTCAATTCCCAATCACTGAAGGATGGCTTACACTTGTCTGTACCTCTAGTCCCAAGGGATCTGACTCCCACTTTTGGCCACCATGGGCACTGCACACTCATAATACACAGATATGCATGCATGCAAAAACCAATACAAATGAAATAATATTAAACGTATGCATCAGTTATTTGTTTTTTAAATATATTTTATTTTTTATTAGATATTGTCTTCATTTACATTTCAAGTGCTATCCCATAAGTCCACTATACCCTCCCCTCACCCTGCTCCCCTACCCACCCACTCCCACTTCTTGGCCCTGGCATTCCCCTGTACTGGGGCATATAAACTTTGCTAGACCAAGGGGCCTCTCTTCCCAATAATGGCCAACTAGACCATCTTCTAATACATATGCAGCTAGAGACAAGAGCTCTGGGGGTTCTAATTAGTTCATATTGTTGTTCCATCTATAGGGTTGCAGACCCCTACAGCTCTTGGGTACTCTCTCTAGCTCCTACATTGGGGACCCTGTGTTCCACCCTATAGATGACTGTGAACATCCACTTCTGTATTTGTCAGGGACTGTCAGAGCCTCACAGAAGACAGCTATATCAGGGTCCTTTCAGCAAAGTCCTGCTGGCATATGCAGTAGTGTCTGCATTTGGTGGATGATTATGTGATGGACCACCCGGGTGGGGCATTCTCTAGATGGTCCATCCTTTCATCTTAGCTTCAAACTTTGTCTCTGCAACTCCTTCCATGGATATTTTATTCCCTATTCTAGGGAGGAATGAAGTATCCACGTGTTGGTATTCTTTCTTGATTTTCTGGTGTTTTGGAAGTTGTATCTTGGGTATTCTAGGTTTCTGGGCTAATATCCATTTATCAGTGAGTGAAATAATATTAAACATATGCATCAGTTATTTGTTTTTAAAAGGGGGGACACAGGAAGGAAACCAGTGTCAATCACTGGCCTCCACATGAGCACACATGGTCATAAACATATGCAAATACAAACTACACACACACACACACACACACACACACACACACAGAGAGAGAGAGAGAGAGAGAGAGAGAGAGAGAGAGAGAGAGAGAGAGAGAGAGGGAATATTTCATGTGTATTACCATAGCCATACATTTATCAGGGAAATAATAGGCTTTTGGGATTTGAGGGCATTTTGTCAAAACATTACCAAATGTTAAGTTTTTGTTTTGCAACATCCTCTGCAAAAAGGATGTTAAATCAGGTGATAAAAGGTAGAGGCATGTACAGATTATTGTTGCAGTAATGTGCGTTTGTCAGATGAAGGCCTTTAGGATACAGCATATATCTATGATTAAATGTGCAACAGACCTCTGGATAGTGAGGGCAGGGAGATAGCTTATCTGGTAAGAGCACTAGCTGCTCTCCAGCACCCACATGGTGGAACACAACCATCTGTAACTGCATTCCTGGAGGATGTGATACCATCTTCTAGCCTCCACAGGCACTGCATGAATATGGTACTCAAAAGATAGATGGAGGCAAAGCACCCACATATGTCAAATAAAAACAAATCTTAAAAGATGCCCCACCCAGAGATCCATCCCATATTCAACTACCAAACTCAGACACTATGGCAGACACCTGCAAGATTTAGCTGACAGGACCCTGATATAGCTGTCTCTTATGAGGCTATGCCAGTGCCTGGCAAATACAGAAGTGGATGCTCACAGTCAGCTATTGGATGGAACACAGGGCTCCCAATGGAGGAGCTAGAGAAAGTACCCAAGGAGCTGAAAGGGTCTCCAACCCTATAGGTGGAACAACATTATGAACTAACCAGTACCCCCAGAGCTAGTGTCTCTAGCTGCATATGTAGCAGAAGATGGCCTAGTTAGCCATCGTTGGGAGGAGAGGCCCCTTGGTCTTGCAAACTTTATATGCCCCAGTACAGGGGAATGCTGGGGCCAGGAATTGGGAGTGGGTGGGTTGGTGAGCAGGGCGGGAGGGGGGAGGGTATAGGGGGCTTTCAGGATAGCATTTGAAATGTAAATGAAGAAAAGTACCTCTGTGAAGAATGTGGGGCGAGTCTAATGTCAAGACCATTTTAGTGTTAGGTAAGTCCACTGAGGGAATTCCCTCCCTCAAAAAAATAAAATGAAACAAATTACTAGAAACCATTGCTCTTGCTGTTTCTTCCAGTCCTTGGTCTCTGGGGTGTTGTGAGGAAGGTGAAATTGTAGGTGGATCCAGGAGAGTGCACCCCTGTGTCAGATGGTGGCCAGAATGCACTACTTGGTACTTGGTGCCTTTCTAAAGAGGGACATCAAAAGGCTGTGACTGATATGGGCCAAGACACTTGAATGCAAGGTGACAAAATAAAGACTGGGGAAGTACACTGCTATCTCAGTAATGAAAGGTGGTGTCCCAGATTTCTCAGAAGGGGAAGGACCCAGCNTGTCTATGTTTGGTGACTGATTGTGGGATGGATCCCTGGCAGCCGCAGTCGTTGGGACCCTCCTTTGGATTGAGCTGCACAAATGCTCCCTTTAACTCTTTCAATGTGTGCATTGTTCTTAATTCTAGGAAGGGGTGACGTGCCCACATTTTGATCTTCCTTCTTCTTGAGTATCATGTGTTTAGTAAATTGTATCTTGTTGCTTCCCCTCTGTCTAAAACATCAAGGGAAAACCCCAGATTCTTTAACTCACCCACATCTCTGTATGCTTTCTGAGGCAATTAATGCTTAAAGCCACATCCTAATTCAAAGGAAAGGGGCAGACAGATGAACTGGAAGGAAACACCATTCATTTCCCAGCCTCTCTAGGCTCAGTGATGTAAAAAGTGTTAATAAAAATCTTTAAAATCTTCTAACTCCTAATTCCTAAGAACTAAGAAGCAGAAAAAAAAAAAAAAAAAAAAATACCTACAGTTAGGTGGAATGTACAAAGTTTACTCTGACTCACAAGTTGTATGTTTCACTTCAGAACCCATTATGAGAATGCATGAATAAGTGAAACCTAAAATATAATTAATACATTACCACATAGGATATACTCCTGGATTATATTATAATTTCACAGTACTATGTTTTGTTAATTCCAGTTATACTCTGCTCCCCTGACTTTTACACCTTCTTAAAGGATTGAATCAACAGTATGAAGAAGACAAAAATTGAACTGTACATATTGTTGCACTATCCCTTTTTGTGAGGGATGTAGGGTCAGTTTCCAAAATATAGGGTGGTATGTCAGTGTGATGTCACCCTAGTGCTCAAATTATCAAAACCTTTCTCTTCTTATGCTTGTCTCTTTAGTGAGGACAGTTGTATTGGTTACTTTTCTATTGTTGTGATAAAACACCCACCATGAAGAAGGCAACTTTTAGAAGAAAAAGGTAATTTGGGATTATAATCCAGATGTCTCCATGTTAGCAGAAAGCAGGTGGCAGGATGGTAACAGGAACATCAAGCTGAGAGCCTAAATCTTCAACTGTAAGCATGATGGAGAGAGAGAGAGAGAGAGACAGAGACAGAGACAGAGAGAGAGAACTGGGAAGGGTCTTTAAATTCTCAAATCCCACCTCCAGTGACATACTTTCTCCAATAAGGAAAAATCTATACCTTCCTAAACAGGAGCCATTCTCATTCAGACCAGTGTATACCACATTCTTTTTCTCTTGAAACCATATATTTTTCTTTTATTTCCTTTGCCTCGCTTGCTTTTTTTTTTTTTCATTGTAGGTACACATATAGTGTGGTAGTTGGAATGCGAATAGCCCTCATAAGCTCATATATTTAAATACTTGGTCCTGAATTGGTGGAACCAATTTTGGGGAGGATTAGGGGGTGTGGTCTTGTTGGAGGAGGTGTGTTACTTGAGACAGGTTTTGAGGCTTCAAAAGACTAGTGCCATTCCCAGTGCCACTCTATCTCTATCTGTCTCATAGTTGTCTCAAGAAAAGAGCTCTCACCTACAGGTCCAGTACCAAGCCTTCCTGCTGCCATGTTTCCTACCATAATGGCCTTGGACTTTGAAATCATGATCCCGGATTAAATAATTTATTTCATAAGTTGCCTTAATCATCATGTTTTATTACAGTAACTGAAAAGTAAGACAGAATCTGGTACAAGTATGTTAACAGGATTAAACACACTGGGTTTTGTTTTGTTTTGTTTTGTTTTGTTTTGAACATGAAAGACATTGGAACTTTGGACTATGAAAAGGGTTTAATGATGTAAGAGGGGCTTAATGGGCCATCCTAGTAGGAGCTTGGAGGATGATAGCACCAAGAGCAGTGTGCACTATGGAGACCTAGCTCAAGAGGTTTCAGAGGGGAACATTAATAAGCAACTGGGGTAGAGATCGTTGTTGGGATGGTTTAGCAAAGGATGAGGCTGATTTTTGCCCCTGTTCTAAGAATATACTTGAGGCTAAATTGAGGAGTCTTGAACTAATTTCTTTAGCAGAGGGGATCTTAATATTGACTCTTCCATGTGATTATTAGTGGTCACCCATTCATATCTACAGTGAAAAATGAGCAAAAAATGCAAAATGTACAGTTTGAGAACAAAAGGAGCACCAAGAAATTGAATGTTGAAGCCAAGGCTTGTGCTGAAAGAGATATGGCAAACCCTGGTACAAAATGAAATAGAGTGATGTCCTCAAGGTAAGACTTACCCAGATATTCCTACAACATGTAAGATGAAAAGCCCTAAATAATTTTATGAGCCTAAAAATGAAGGCAACAAATCAAAAGCTTATGCAAATGTAATCCAAGAAGGGGCCATGTTCCACCCCAAGAAGGCAGCAGAACTTGACAGCATCAGCCACATAGTTCTGGCTATAGAGTCCTAAAAGATACACTAGTAAAGGGATTGTACACTCTTCCTCCATGGTTAAGAAGAATTACAGTGGCCAGGCATATGGCAGGGGAGTCTGTACATAGAGGCCCCTAGGAACCATTGCGTAAAACTACAAAAGTGAAGCCTGGAGTGCATTCAGGACCTCACAGTGTCAGAGATGCCAGAGCTGTGGGATTCTGGCCAGGGAGAGCTGCAGGACAGCGAGTGGAAACAGCCCAAGAGAGATAAGGGGTTGTGGTGAGCAAAAGTGGAGGGAGGAGCCATCTAAGCCCTTTGACACTGTAATACTGGATTTGGAGTTTGCCCTGCTAGGTTTTTATCTTGTTTTGGGCCAGTATTTCATCACTATAACCCCATTCTTTCCTTTCGTAATGATAATATGTGAGCTGTGCCATTGTATGCAGGAAATATGTAACTTATTTTTTGATTTTATAGGGGTAAGAGAATTTGTTTTATGTAATTACATTGAACAAGTGCAGATAAGAATGTCAGGTGTCCTGCTCTCTCATTATCTCCCATATTCCCTTGAAATCAGAGGACTCAAAGACTCTGAAGCTATGATTAGAGGCCACCAAGTCCTGGTGATAATTCTCTCTCCATTCCCTACAGTACACTCTTATACAGTACACACACACACACACACACACACACACACACACACACACACACACGCAAATCTTGCCTTGCTTTTTCTCACAGAAGAGCTAGATATTCAAACTTAGGCTCACATGCTTGTATTGAAGATTTTTTTTTTACCCACTGAGCCAACTCCACAGCTCCTGGATGTTTTTTTTTTTTTTTTACAAGTGTGTGTGTGTGTGTGTGTGTGTGTGTGTGTGTGTGTGTGTGTGTGTGTGTTTGAAAGAAAATGACCCCTGTAGGCTAATAGGGAGTGGCAGGATTAGGACTTGTGACCTTGTTGGAGTAAGGGTGACATTATCAGACGAAGCATATCACAGTCTCTTCCTGCTGCCTTTGAATCCAGCTCCTTTTCCAGCATCATATCTGCCTGCATGTTGCCTTGTGTCCTGCCATGGCAACCTCTCAACTGCAAGCCAACCCCAATTAAATGTGTGTGTGTGTGTTTTTTTTTAATAAGAGTTGCAGTGGTCATGGTTACCTTCACACCAACAAACCCTTAACTATTAAGAGTCGTTTGGAAGAGGGAACCTCAATCGAAAAGTAGTCCCAGAAGATTGTCCTGTAGTCAAGTCTTTGGTGCATTTTCTTGACTGATGATTGATGGAGGTGGGGCATGCTCACAGTGGGCAATGCCACCCCTTAGACTGTGTTCCTGGCTGCTATAAGAAAGCAGATTGATCAAGCTATCGGGAGTAAGCCTGTAAGCAGCACTCCTCCACAGCCTCCGTATTAGCTTCTGCCTCCAGGCTCCTGCCTCCAGTTTCCTGTCCTGCTTGAGTTTCTATTGTAGCTTTCCTCAGTATTGGACTGTGACGGAGACCTGTAAACTGAAATAAACCCTTTCCTCCCGAAGTTTCTTTTGGTTATGTTTTGTCACAAAAATAGAAACCCTAAATAAGACAGAGAGGAAAGGGCTTATTTCTTAGCCTAAACGTCTAGCTCACAATCCATCAAGAAATCAAACAGGAGGACTTGAGAGATGCCTCAGAGATTAAGAGCACATGTGCCTCTTGCAGAGGACCCAGTTTTGATTCCCAGCCCCACATGTAACCCGAGTTCCAGGAAGCCTAATGTCTTCCTTACTTCTGTGGGTAATCACCACATACATGTTATACATATATGCATGCAAGAAAAACATTTGTGCATATAAAATAAATAAATAAATTTACAAAACAAAAGAAGAAGAAATCAAGAAGGGAAGGAACTTGAAACCAAAATCAGAGGAACATAGACTTGCTCTCTGGCACATTCATTCTCTCCATGAACAGGAAAAATTTTATCTTTGTTTTTCATTAGTTTTTTAATAATCTCATACAATGTGTGTTTTGACCATATTCATGGCCGTTTCCGAATCTCTCCCAGATCCACTTTTTTTCTCCTGCCATTCAGCACCGTGTCCTCACTGAACAATTATATTTATTTTTATTTATAATATTTGTAAATATAATTACATCAGTTCCCCTTCCTTTCCTCCGCCCAATCCCTCCCATGTGCTCTTCCTTACTCTCTAACAAATTTATGAACTTTTTCTTTAATTGTTGTTACATACAGATAGATAGATAGATAGATAGATAGATAGATAGATAGATAGATAGATAGACAGATAGTTGCATATTCCTAAATATATAAATATACCCTGATCAACTGATACATCTACAACATTACTTCTGCAGCTAAGTTTCAGGGATCATGTAGAAAAGGTGGCAGAAAAGTTGTAAGAGCCAGAGGAGCGGGAAGAAAGTGTCTCCTAGAAATGTCAGAAAGGCTACACTAAAGTCCTCTTAAAAAGAAGCAATAAGCATCAAATCCAATTTATGTTGTCATATATTCTTTTGTTGTGGCTCTGGGTTTTTTGTTTGTTTGTTTGTTTGTTTGTTTGTTTGTTTGTTTTGTTGAGACAGCATTTTGTTTAGATATATGCCCCTGACTATCGTGGAACACACTATGTAGACTAGGCTTGACTGTCCTTGAACTCACCTGTTCAGAGCTCAGCAGATGACCACCTGTGTCTGCTTTCCACATGCTGGGTTTATTGTTTTATTGCTTATTTGTATGGGCATTTTGCCTGAACTTGTATATGTGCACCATGTGCTTGCCTAGTTTCCTCCGGAACTGGAGATACATGTGGTTGTGAGTGCTGAGAATAAAACCGAAGTCAACTGAAGGAGCAATAAGTGCTCTTGTTCACTGAGCCACCTCTCCAGCCCCTGCCCATATATATTATTGGATGAAAATGAAGCCACACCATACCCAAACTTATGGGACACAATGAAAGCAGTGCTAAGAGGAAAACTCATAGCTCTGAGTGCCTCCAAAATGAAACTGAAGAGAGCTTGCACTAGCAGCTTGACAGCACACCTGAAAGCTCTAGAACAAAAGGAAGCAAATTCACCGAAGAGGAGTAGACAGCAGGAAATAATCAAACCAAATATAAAAAATAAGAACTATACAAAGAATCAACAAAACCAGGAACTGGTTCTTTGAGAAAATCAACAAGGTAGATAAATCCTTAGCCAGACTAACCAGAGGACACAGAGACAGTATCCTAATTAACAAAATCAGAAACGAAAAGGAAGACATAACAATGAAATAGATCTTAAAATAACTATTCTGTTTGTTGAATATCAACAGTTGAAAATATTAAAATCGTTCCAAAAACATCATGGAAATATTATTGATAATTTTTCACTGTGCATGAAATTTGCATTTTCTTAATGTTTAACTTCAAAGAGTTTTTGCTATTTTGAAATTTTAAAAATATGCTTACTGATAAAATAATTTCTCTCCTAGAAACACTGATAATCTTTTTTAAGTAAACTGGTTGTTAGACAATGTACACAGATAGATAATGCATTTTAAATACTCTCTCACTTAGTCAGGTGGTATCATATAAGGGCTTTTGAATATATTTCTTAATGATTCATTTTTAATATTTTATGCTCTTTTACTATGCTTAATTCTTAAAGAATATTTTGTATGGTTTGAAAAATTTTAGTATTCAACATTAGATACAGGATCCTCAGTTATGGGTAGTACTAAATATTCATTAATGATATTTTTAGCATATAAAACAAATGAATATAAAAGTTTAACAAATTTTTATGTATTATCTGATTCTCAAAATATTCAATATTATTAATATGTTTGTTGTATAAAATGCATTTAAATAATAAAAAAATTAAGAAAAAAAAGAAAGAAAGCTAGACAGGTAGAAATTAAAGGCCGTATCTGACCTTTTACTTCTTCTAATTCTTCTTTTTTTTTTTTTTTTTTGGTTGGTTTTTCGAGGCAGGGTTTCTCTGTATAGTCCTGGCTGTCCTGGAACTCACTTTGTAGACCAGGCTGGCCTCAAACTCAGAAATCCACCTGCCTCTGCCTCCTGAGTGCTGGGATTAAAGGCCTGCGCCACCACTGCATGGCTTGACCTTTTACTTCTTGGCTCCACCTTCTCAAATATAAGTTTCAAGAGGAAAGGGCCTTTGTATATTTTGTTTGTTGCAGAATCCTGCAGTGCTTGGCAGGCAGTAACTGCTCACTAAATATGCATTGAATAATTGAAGGGTCAAGTCCTCACATTAATGAGTCACTCCCAGTGCTCTGTGAATTGCCTGGGCATGCTCTTCACATGGATTTCCACTGAGGGATTTTTTTTATTCTTATGATTTTTGTAGGTACCTTTAGAGCAGTCGTTTTCAACCTGTGGGTCATACCCCCTTTGGAGGGCTCACAACCTTTTGACAGGAGTCTCCTGAGACAATTGGAAAACACCTATTTCCAATTTACAGTTCAGACGAGTAGTAAAATTACAGTTACAAAATAACAATGGAAATAAATTTATGGTTGGCGTCATCACAACTTGAGGAGCTGTATTTAAAAGGTCACAGCATTAGGAAGACTGAGAACCACTGCTTTAAAGAAGGTGGATATTAATACAAAATGTAGCATTAATACAAATGTAGCATTTCCTCTATGCTGTTACATGAATTTTCATTGTGTTTATGCTCATACCTATTGTGATGTTTCATCAGATGTAGTGCTTTGACTGAATTAGGTGATACCTGTTAGGTCTCAAACCTGGAACTAATGGCTGAGGTGTCTATCAACGAGGATCTGACCACCAGGTTTCCCCAGCATTACTTAGTCCCTACTTTTTACAGGATATAGATAACATACCCCTTCCTCTACCCCTGAACTCTCCAGTCCAGGGGTTGGGCTGCCCTTCCCTCAGCTGTCCTTCTCTATATAATCCAGCCATTTTAATTACCCATCCCTTTGGTGTACCATTTACCCTCCTGGCCTCTTGATCTTGTTCTCCCCTCTCCCGTCTCCCCTCTCCCCTCTCCAGCTCAGCTCAGGGTCCTGGTCACCCTAGACTTTCCTAGGTGTTTCTGCCCCTGGCTATGTTCTCCCACATGCCTAAAATAAATTTTCTCCTCCACCATGCCTAGTAACAGTCTTGTACTTTTTTCTTTTCTTCATTCAATAATCACTTGAGCCAATTTTCAGAATAAATTCCCTCGCATCAATCAATCTATCTGTCTACCATCCATTCATTCTTCTATCTACCCACCCATCCATTCATCCACACAATTTTTTCACTTATTTATTTATTTATTTTTAGATAATTTCTTCATTTACATTTCAAGTGTTATCCCATAAGTCCCCTATACCCTCCCCCCGCCCTGCTCCCCTACCCACCCACTCCCACTACTTGGCCCTGGTATTCCCCTGTACTGGGGCTTACAAACATTGCTAGACCAAGGGCCTTTCTTCCTGAATAATGGCCAACTAGGCCATCTTCTAATACATATGCAGCTAGAGACATGAGCTCTGGGGGTTCTGATTGGTTCATATTGTTTTTCCATCTATAGGGTTGCAGACCCCTACAGCTCTTGGATACTCTCTCTAGCTCCTACATTGGGGACCCTGTGTTCTGCCCTATAGATGATTGTGAGCATCCACTTCTGTATTTGTCAGGGACTGTCAAATACTCACAGAAGACAGCTATATCAGGGTCCTTTCAGCAATATCCTGCTGGCGTATGCAGTAGTGTCTGCATTTGGTGGCTGATTATGTGATGGACCACCCGGGTGGGGCACTCTCTGGATGGTCCATTCTATCATTTTAGCTCCAAACTTTGTCTCTGCACCTCCTTCCATGTATATTTTAATCCCTATTCTAGGGAGGAATGAAGTATCCACGCCTTGGTCTTTCTTGATTTTCTTGTGTTTTGGAAATTGTATCTTGGGTATTCTAGGTTTCTGGGCTAATATCTGCTTATCAGTGAGTGCATATTAAGTGACTTCTTTTGTGATTGGGTTACCTCACTCAGGATGATATCCTCCAGATACATCCATTTACTCAAGAATTTCATAAATTCATTGTTTTTAATAGCTGAGTAGTACTCCATTGTGTAAATGTACCACATTTTCTGTA